>JAFEMH010002583.1:0-130000 GCA_022495995.1 Adenophora triphylla var. japonica
TGACGTGAAAAACTCAACGCGCCACGTACACACGAAAGGTAAAAATCCAATCAATCCAAAGGTGCAAAAGAAAGGAGTGCGTGCTCAAAAAAAAGAGGGAAAGCAAAAAAGGAGAGCTTATACCTCAGTGGCAAACTCAAAGCTGGTACAGAGGAGCTCCACGGCCTTCCGACTCGTACCTATCAAGAGCAAAAAATAAAAGCTCTGCCCGGCCGGCTCTCTCCCCACCGAGACATCTCCTAGTGCCGTCTCCATGTCCCCTCCAACAGGACCTCAACATAGGCAAAGGCGCCGTCCCCTCGGAGGCATGTCCAAAGAGCGTGCTCGAGAAAGCAAGTAGCCACAAAGAAGGCCTGGCAATCGATCGGCGGCCTATCCTCTCCTCCCCGGCCTCATAGCTCACAATGCTCCTCCACGATCTTGCCGTAGACCACGAAGCATACTCCGTCCCCATCCCCTTTTTGGGAATGAGGGGAAAATCCCGAAGAGCCCCTGCAGATCGAAGCGTCAGCTGTAGCCCCATCCGCCGCTCAATGCTTTGCGTCCATTAAAGAGACCCAGGGCCCGTGATCGCAGCGTAATCGGAGGGCGTAACCGTAGCATCTCGCCCCGAGAAGAAGTGGAAAGGTGTGGGTCGCGTCCCCACCAAAGGTCTTTGCGCCGCAGCAAACATCGTGCCCTTGCTCTTAGGGAACTTGACCTCGGTCCTGGCTCGAAGCACTCAACAAACTCCCAAAGCCCCGATCTCGACAGCTCAATCGTCTCGGACTCCCGGCAAAGCTCCTCGGCCACCGCATCCGGAAGCCAGGTCCCACAAGTCAAATCCACCGGAGACTCAGCCACCGATCCTCGAGTCTTCATTTTGTTCAGCTGCTCCGTCACAAAACGGTTTCCGCCCTGTAAAAAAAAAAAAGAGAAAATGTCAAAAGATTGCATTTGCATTTACATTAAAAAAAAAAGAAATTTCGACAGCATAACAGCATGCAATGAGCATAGCCCCATTTTTCTCGCATGAAAGAAAGCAGTTTTCAGCAAGTCCCAATGCATTCGTCAAAAAAAAACAATAATAAAAAAATGCATTCCTACGGAAGTAAAAACTCCGTCCCATTTTCATAAAATAACATGCATCATCTCAAAAAAAAAAATTTTTTGCACACATGTATATCATCCATCTTACATGCAACGGGAGGAAAAATCCGTCCCACTTTTCAAAAAATGTATATCCTAAACATACATACATCCCATATTGGCAAAATGCCCATTCTTTCCAAACAAAATGCATGCATTGCATCATCATTCATCAATATCAAAATTCAATTTCAAAAAAAAATCATCATCATCATCAACATGCAATATTCAATTTCAAAAAAAAAAAAAAATCACAATTCTTCGAATTTTCACATGTAATTTTCGAATTGAAAAAAAATTTGTGGCAAAAATGCCAATTCTTTTTCCCAAGCAAAATGCACATTTTGGGTTACTCATATACTCATTACAACATGCAAAGCATCAAAATCAAGATTCAAAGCCAAGAACATCAATCATTCGAATTTTCAAAAAAAAAAATTCAAAAATCACCCAAAATTCAATTTTCAAACAAGAAATCAACAAAGAGATCAAAGGGTTTCAAAGTATACCATTCGGAGATTCGAATCCGAAGCCCAATGTTGCCAAGCATCGGGGTAATGCTCCTCCGCAACCGATTGCGAAAGATTGTAATGCCTCCTCATCCGGACGAGCTCCAATCGTCTCTCCGCCACCGGGCCACGTCCTTGGCCTTGAAAAGCGCCTTTCCCGTGTTCCATTGCTTGAAAATCGAAGAAAAACGGAAGATTTTTGAAGCTTTTTGAGCAACAATGGCGGTTCTCCTCGGCCTCTCTCTCTCTGCTCTCGACAATTTCAAAACTGAATGGGGAAGAAGAAAAGGGCGTTGGCCCTAATTAATACCCCTGGTTTTCAAACCCTATCCGCGCGGATAGGATTGCAAGGGTCAAAATGACCCTTTTGCCCCTTAAAATTCCAGGACTCTGCAATTCAGTCCCCAACTTGACAGAGTTAACCAAAGTTAACCAAAGTCAGCCCCTTGTCAAGAAAATCATCCAACGGCAGTCAAACGTAAGACCGAGTGCCCCGAGAAAGATAACGAGATCCCGTATCTTTCATCAAAAATCTTCCCCCGGCAGTAAAACGTAAGACCGAGTGCCCCGAGAAAGATAACGGATCCCGTATCTTTCATCAAAATCATTCCCGGCAGTCAAACGTAAGACCGAGTGCCCCGAGAAAGATAACGAGATCCCGTATCTTTCATCAAAATCATCCAACGGCAGTCAAACGTAAGACCGAGTGCCCCGAGAAAGATAACGAGATCCCGTATCTTTCATCAAAATCTTCCCCGGCAGTCAAACGTAAGACCGAGTGCCCCGAAAAAGATAACGGATCCCGTATCTTTCATCAAAATCATTCCCTAGCGATCCAAACGTAAGGACCGAAGTGCCCGAGAAAGATAACGAGATCCCGTATCTTTCATCAAAATCACACAACGGCAGTCAAACGTAAGACCGAGTGCCCCGAGAAAGATAACGGATCCCATATCTTTCATCAAAATCAAACGGCAGTCAAACGTAAGACCGATTTCCTCGAGAAAGATAACGGATCCCGTATCTTTCATCAAAATCAAACGGCAGTCAAACGTAAGACCGATTTCCCCGAGAAAGATAACGAGATCCCGTATCTTTCATCAAAATCATCCAACGGCAGTCAAACGTAAGACCACCCCAGGACGAATACGTCCGATTTTCCCCAAAGAAAGGCTAACGAAATCCCCAGCAAAGTTAACGGAATCCCAAAAGCCAACGGAATCTCGAGTAGTACTCGAACTACGAAAGGGCTTGATTCCCACTAGGGATACGTAGGTAGCCTATCATTAGGTCCAGCCCCTCGACCAAAACGGTCACCCTATCCCTCGGCAGCAGACAAAGTCCACCGAAAGGCCATTTCAAATTAAGGTCCGAGGCGCCTAAAAGGCCATCATCATCAAGGTCCGAGGCGCCTAAAAGGCCATCATCATCAAGGTTCGAGGCACCTAAAACGCCATCATCAAGGTCCGAGGCACCTAAAAAGCCATCTCCAAGGTTCGAGGCGCCTAAAACGCCATCTTCAAGGTTTGAGGCACCTAAGACGCTATCACTAGGAAAGCGATAAATCGCAATCATCCCCAGCAGAGACCGAAAATGGTCATCCCTATCCCCAGCAGAGCGGATACCCATCAGACCGAAAATGGTCATCTCTTATCCCCAGCAGAGTTTCTTTCCAGCAAACGACTGTAGAACTCGCTCATTAGGTTCGTGGCACCTAAAACGCCATCATCTCCAGGGTCAAAGACCCGAACTACGACTGGCTTGATTCCCATTCGGGATACGTAGGTAGCCTATCGCTAGGTTCAGCCACCCGATCACTCGATCATCCCGCCGAATATGGAGCCTTACTCTTATCGACGACCCCGCTTCCTTCGAAAGCGCCGTCGCCGAGGGGCTACTGTAAGTGCTCCAATTTGAGCTTGTTAGAATTTTCGTTAGAAAATTAACAAAAGTTATAACATTCCTAACAATCCTAACTTTTCTAACAAAGTGAGGGTAAAATGGGCATTGTTATTTAAGGCTAAACCTCAAAAAGAATCTCAAAAGCAAAACAAAAGAAGAAAACCAAATATAGCAATGGCTGGAAACAAAAAACTGGCTGTTAATTTGAATTTTGAAAAGAAATATTCTTCTTGTCCAAAGCTGGAGCTGCATTTAATGAACAGTGCACGCTGCAGGGTTCATCCGCGCGGACATCTTTGCAATTTCAGAGGGCTATAAATTGAGCCCTCCAGTCACAAAAATAGGGAGGAAAAACACATTTTGCACCGAACCTCTGGCGAAATATAGAGAGAAAACAGTGAGAATTCTTCAAGAATTGTCACCTTTTTCTCTCCAATCTTTCCCAACTCATACTCATCCACTCACTCTCATATTAAAGCCCTAAACACTCATACACTCAAGCCAAACACTCAAGAACACAAGGAAGATTGGTAAACCCTCCTCTTCCTAACCCTAAATCTCCACCATGCATGCATCTTCAAACTACAAAATGTAGTTCCTTCATCTTCTTGCTCTAGATCTAAGAAGATCACCATGGAAGACCATCTCCATGGATGATCTTCTACAAAGATCAAAATTATTTTTAAGCTTTCTTACTTTCTTGCAAAGAAAACTCATTTTCAAAACCCTAAAAACCATTTTCAAGCATAAAATCTTGATTTCAAAGGATAAAATTCCCCTTCCCAAGCAAATGAAGTGCTTAGTCCTAATGTACCCCAAGGATGGTTTGGTATAGTTGATTCACCACTAAAATGTCTAGTGATCACTAACCAAAACCTAGGGAAATGGGGACAAGCATGGATGCAAAACCCCCCTTAAAATCATATTTTCTTTCTTGAGAAGTTGCTGTCCAGTAGCAATTTTCTCAGACCTCAGTCCATTGTCTTAATTTTTGGACACAGATGAACTTGGAATTTGGTGTTGACTACAAAATACTTTTTGTAGCCAACATCCAGAGCTTTCCAGACATATTTTTACCTTATTTTTTGGGTGAGTAAAACTCCTCTTTTCAAATTTTCTTTCAGAGGCTAGTTCATCAGCTTCTGGGAATCCAGATCTCATATCTGAGGTTTCAAGAAGGTTTTGACCCCTCAAATCTTCTCCAAAATGGAAAATTTCTTCGCAAAAACCTTATTTAAGGTGTCTAGAACAACTTTCATTCTCTGAGTTTATCCAGATTATGAAGTTTTAATACCCTTGAATACATTTCAAAATCAAAGGTCCACTGCCTTTTTCATTCTGGCAGAAATGGCTCTCAACTTCAAAAGGTCTTTTTGAGTACCAAATCTCAATCCAAAAATCTTCCAAAAAATCATGGGATCAGTTTAAAGTCTTAAAAAGATATCCCAATTTTTACTTTTCTGAATTTCAACTTATTTTGGCCAAAACACACACACACACACACACAAAAATGATTTTCAGCTTGGAAGACTCGTTTTACGAGGCGCGTCGGGTGCACACTAACGTCCTTCCCGACGCGTAACATGACCTCCGAACCTAAATCTCTGATCTCGGGCTTTTTTCAAAGTTTTGGCCCTCAAAATTAAAATGGCGTGGCGACTCCGTTTTCGTTGATTTTTTCCAAACATAAAAATGGGAAAATTTTCGGATACACATCATCACACCTAGCCATAGGTATAACTCCCTCTCTCTGATCTCTCGTTTTGTCTCGGTTTATGCGCCAGTCGCTACAATCGTTTCGATCCACGTTATTGAAATGTAGACGCCTCCGTCTAACGGGGTCCGATACGTTTTAGTCCCTCAATCCTCTTCTCTTCCCGTAAGAGAAGTAATCACGGGTTAAAACGGCGTTCCGACCCCATTCCGTTTACTTTTTATGTCATTTAACATTCTGAATCGATCGATCCATCGATCGTCATTTACTTTCTGTCATTAACAATTCCGAGCCGTTTTGGCTCGTTGATCGTCATTTATAATTTCGAGCCGTTTTGGCTCGTTGATCGTCATTTACGATTCCAGATCGTTTGATTCCGTTGACACTGCTTTAAATACTGTAATTTACAAAGTCCGACCCGTTTGGATCGTGATAGTATTTACTTTTCAAAGTCCAAGTCGCAACCCGATTCGTTGATTGAAAATCATTTAATACGTTTTTTCCCGTAAAAATCGTTAACAATGTAATGCCCGGTTCAAAACCGGAGTTCGTCCATCGAACTCTCTTTCCAAAAACGCGCGAAATGACGTTTGGCATCCGAACGCTCATCTTCAAACTAAAAGCCGCCATTTGACACTCAAAATCATTTAATACGCTTTTTCCCGTAAAAATCGTTAACAATGACTCGCCTGGTTCAAAACCGGAGTTCGTCCTTCGAACTCCTTTTCAAGCTCAAAATCGACGTTTGCCACGCAAACGCTCATTTCAAACTCAAAACCGACGTTTGTCATTCAAACGCTCGTCTTTTCAAACAAAGTCACCTAATCAACGTTTGGCATTCAAACCAAGATTAAGCTTGTCATTCAAGCCCCCCATTTCAAAATGCAAACACACACGCACACGCACACGTTTTCGAGAAAGGTAGAAAGACTCGTCATACGAGGCGTTTCGGGTGATCTCGTAATACTCTTCCCGAAACGTAACGTGACCTCCGAACCTAACAATCTCTGGTACTCAAAGCTTTTTACTCATTTTTGCTACCAATAAAAATGACCCCCATTTTCAAAGCCTTTTCCTAAGTTTTTGCTACCAATAAAAACGACACCATTTTCACTAAAGCCGTTTCTCAACGTTTTAGGCTCAAAATACAAAAACCGCGTGGCGACTCCTCATTTTGCTTCCCATGAAGCGAGGTCTCAGACACCAACCCTCCGCGAAAGACAACCGCCTTTTCGCGCCCGCGCGCGAAAATTCGGGTAATTTCAGTTGGCGACTCCGCTGGGGAGATATGGATACTTTTTTCAAAACTGCCGTTGTTTTCAAAAAAGCCTTCCGTGGGTCAAACTTTCGTTTACCCTTCCTCGTTTTCATGTGCGTGTGTTACTTTAAACCTCGAACGGTTTTTTCCAAAGGCATTACATTGTTGTCTTTTCAAAATCATACCATGTTTGTGCATCCCCATTCATGTTTGATTTTCATTGCTGTCTTTTGAACTGCGCATCAAAATGCTTTAAGACACATTCTGAAAAATCTCTGTTTTACTTAGAAAAAAAAGAATTTTAGTGACCGCACACTACTCGCACTTGCTGCCTCGGTACACCGCACTTCACGTGCACTTGCTTCCTCGGAACACTGCACACTACAACCCATAACCCGGGATGGCCTTATCAGTTGCACCCCGATTGGCCTGCCAGATGCCTTTTGGGGGCGCATGGGGTCGTCCCAAACATCCCATCCTAGCCCGTGTAAGTCATGCACTCTTTGTGTCACACTTTGTCCAAGACCCCGGTTGATTTTTGGCTTAGCTCGTGTCATAAAGCCTAAGTGTATGTTTTTTACGCCGGGCCCCGCCCCGAGTCAAGCTCGAGAGGTTGAGACCAAAGGTCGTTCCCGACCTGAAGTCTTGAGCTTTTTAGCCTTGACTTTGACGCGGAGCTCTGCCGAAAAATATACCCGAAGGTTCAATGTGACGCCGTGTCACCAAACTCTCGCCGTATGCACCATGCCAGCCACAACTTGGCCAACGCCAAAAGCTAAGGTCCCTCGCGCAAGCGAGTCAGGAGAGGTCATGCCGAAATTTTGGCACGATCCCCGCCTTAACTTAAGGACGTTGACTTCGACTATGGCCCGTGCGTCACATACGTTGAAAGTTTGCGTGATCAGCTAGCCTTAAGTTCACTTTTTCCTTTGTCGGTGGAACTCGCTTGCCTTATAAGACCTCGCTCGGGATAGTCCGTCCTGAGAAAGATGATCTACAAATGGAAACGAGGGGCTTATAAGCGTAGTGACGAGATCCACTGATTAGAGCTCTAGGATTAGTTGCGAAAAAGAAGACCCGCTCTTTTCCAACCGATTAGGACTCTGAGAAAACACGCTTTAAGTAAACATTAATCGGTAACTGCACATTGCACAAGCCCGAAACCTTGAGCCAAATACCCTTTTCCGAAGCCTAAACCCTTCCTTTCGTTCCCTGCAGCGAGCAGAAAGTGGTTCAGATTTCCGGGTCAGCGCCTCGCCCGAATCACCGTTACGGCAGCGTCAGACAGTTCTTCGGTTCCCTCAGTTCCCTCAGCCAGAATTTCCGACATGTCTAGCTCACCGAGAAATCGTGACGGGGACGGACCCCCGCCACCGGTAACAGATATGACTTTGGAAGAAGCCATCCGGGCTTGTGAGGTTCACAAGAGGCAGAAAGAAGATCAACAGAATTTTGTGGTACAGCTTCTGAATGAGCGAGGTATAATCGCTATCCCCCAGTCAGATGGTACTTTTGTCCTGGTCGAGGATGACGATTCCCCGAAACCAGCTCCTCAAACCTTCAACCAGGTTCCTCCCCCGCAAACCTACGGGATTCCTTCGAACCAAGGAAACAGCCGACCTAGGCTCCACATTGCCACCTCTCAGGGCAACCCTGTCATATTTGGCCAGCCCAGTGCTAACCCCATCATTCAATACCACCAGCGCACCGCTGGACCATCTCAGACGGATGCAAATATCCCTCAATACCCTCCCGGGTTCATCCCGTTGCCTATACACGAATCCCTAAACACCGGGGACAAACCCCGATACAGTTCAGAAAAGGCCCCATATATCCGCATATATCAAGCCTTCCACCTCCAATCACTACCGCTCACGTGGTAGCACCCGACGCCGAGCCTCACAGTCCACCACTGGACCCAACCTTAGCCTGGATGGTCAAATAGATGAAAGACCTGAAAGCCACCATGAGCAGCTCAAAGCAGTAAACGCTCAAATCCACGGATCCGGGAATGGTCACGCCTTTCCCAGCCAAGTTCAGAATGCCGGAGATGGACCGATTCGACGGAACCGAATGTCCTCAAACGCATGTCGACACCTACATTCTCGGCATGAGAGCGAAAGGAGAAACCCTTCAGTAAATGGCCGACCACTTCCAGCATACGCTCAAAAGTTCAGCGTTACGATGGTTTCTGAGGGTCAAGCCTGCGGATCGCCACACCTGGGATCAGATCAGTAACATCTTTCTGGAACGGTACCGATCCAACTTAGAGTGGGAGACGAGTCGCGAGGACTTAATCACCACTGAGCAGAAAGCGGATGAAAGCGTTGGAGAATTTTACAAGAGGTGGAGCGGAAACTCTCAGAGATCATGGAGCCACTCTCCAAGGATGAGCAGATGCGGATCTTCAAGTCACACTTAAGACCGTCCATCGGAACTCTCATCGATCACCATTTCTTCCCGGATCTCCGGGCCATGGTCAATGCCGGCTCACGGTTCGAGAAGGATCTCAAAGAAAAGTTGGCTCTTGCACGGCCATACGAGATCTGCTCGGCGGTTGCATTCAATCCCGCAGGCCCCGTGAGGAAAGATACGTCTGTCAACTACATCCATCGGGGACAACGGTCGGGCAATAGAAACCCAGTCCCACAAAGCAACAATTCTACTCGAAGCGGCTGCCGTACACTTCGACAAGTTGGACATGCCACCGAGCAAGATCTTTGGAGGGTTAATCAAGGAAGGTCTCCTTAAACCCGTTGCAAATTACAAACCCAAGAATCCCGTAGTCAACGCTGACAAAAGCAAGTACTGCGCCTTCCATCAATATCACGGCCATACCACAGACAACAGTGTGGGGTTATGATACGAAATCTAGAACTTGATAGAAGAAGGCAAATTGGAGCGCCCCCGTGGGCCCAATCTGATCGGAAACCCTTTTCGAACAATAACGGTGTTAATTCCATTGAGTGGGTGCCTAAGAGGATTGCCAAAGAACCCGGTTTCTCCGCCTCTTCCGGTAGGGTCCTCCTCTAATGTCCACATCGGCTACGATGTTTGTGGCCTCCGCCTTTGCACGGAGTACGAGTCCCAGACATGGTCCGAGCAATCCTCCGAGAAAACGAAGAAGAAATCCTCTCAACGGATCTTTGAGAGAAAGATCTGGCCGGAGACACCGGTGTGGGTACACTCGGAGAGCCATCCGGGAGGTTCGACTACTACGTACTCTACTCCGGCCAGTCCTCCCTTCCTCCGAGGCCATGCGGCTTTAGAGCGGACAAGGGTGGAAAAGCCGAAAAGTCCCGAAACCGAGAATTCAGACCCACGGGGCTCAGGAATACCTCGAGATCTTGGTAACCTTCTTGCCGGTCAAGTCTAACCCCCGCGGGATCGGCTAAGATTCAACTTGTCCGGCTTAGAGCACGGACTGGCAAAGGAAGATCAAAGTCAGCTTGGCACTCGCACTCGATCAACGTGCTAACCAAGGGCGGCAACCGCCACAAACAGCCTCAACGCAATCCCGAGGCTCCAGCAAAGGCTTTACCTCACAAGAGGAAGACAGGAAATGGATGGCTTGATGACTCTCCTTCTTCGGATAGAGACGAGATCTATGATTCCCGACTGTATGGCAGTATGATCACGTTCTGTGACGAAGATCTACCGAGAGATGCCTCGGGGCACAACGAAGCTCTGTACATCACTCTCAAGCTCAATACCATATCACTCCCCGGAGTATTGGTGGGTAACGGGTCAGCCGTTAACGTCCTCCCTCTCAGCATGATGCGAGCCCTGCGCATCAACGAAAGCCATCTGATTCCGTCAACCCGGACTATCAAGGCCTATGACAGCACGTCTCGTCCCATCCTGGGGACGGTGACTCTGGAACTCTGGTTCAAAACCCAAATGGTGCCAGCTAAATTCCACGTGATGGACATTCCATCCTAGTTCACAGCTCTTTTGGGAATCCCTTGGCTGAATCACATGAAAGCCATAGCCTCCACTCTCCATCAATGCGTCAAGTTCATTAACCGGCAGGGAGATCTTGAAGTCATCACAGGGGACAGTTTCCTTATTGGAAATGAAGCCGAGACGGACAGCGTGCCGCGATCGGAGCACCGGGGCTACCTCCTTGAGCCAACGAGGACTATCGGGGCAAATCTCATCGGAATCCCTCGAGTCAGGAGATGCTAACTATGTAAACGTACTCGAGCGGGCGGACCACAGAGCGGTCCGATACATCAAGTTCAGCTGTCGTTTCCAACATTTGGAGCGGTTGGAAAGAAACACGAGCATCGCCATGATGCGGGCACACAAACCCCTGTCTCCAATCGGAGATTCGTCGGCATTCTTCAAGCCAACTCTCTGGCCCCGCCAGTGAAGAGATCTTCGTGATAAAGGTCAACAAGCACCGTCATTCTCGGGATGAATGTATGGAAGTCGTATGGGATGTCCTCCATGAGGAACTACCCGCGCACCCCTCTTCTCCAATGAAGGGCATGATGTTTTCTGGCGGCTCCGGCCAGCGCACCCGGACGCAATACGTCCCTACGTTTGGGTTGAGCCGTCGACGGCGACAAATCGGGACTCTCGGAGTCGAGGACGCGCGGACCGCGGGCGGAACCTCTGCATTCACATGCTCGGTTTCGAGGATGGCACTCGTTACGATCGGGTCACCTATGACCAAGGCTCCAATACCATGGAGATTGTCAAGCTCAACGTCCGGTACGGCGGCTATCCGACAATTGGAAGCAAGCGGTTGACACGACGAAGAATCCCTCGATCAAGTGGTGACGATGACTTCGTCAACATCATCTATTCCGAGATATCCCGATGATACCAAGGATCCGGTCCTTATCGTCGAGATTTTGCAATGCCAAGGTCACCCTCGGCATTGCTGCTCATGGTAAACGAGGCCACTGGCCAAGCGAGCTCGAGCTCATCATTACTTCCAGTACCGGCCAGCGGCGGCAACCGGCCCGAGCCATCAGTCAAGCTTATACCCTCAAGCGCCGCCAAGGCCAAGGGCAAGAGCGAAGGAGACAAGGCTCCTCACCCCGCTACGAGTCAGATCAACCTCGGGAACGCTTCCGGCTGCCACCCCGAAAACATCTGCAATGGTCTTCCCCGCAAGACGGAGTCAGCTTCTGACGTCGAAAACGACCACCTCGGCATCAACATGCTCCGGTTTAGTGCTGCTCCCAGCCGTCACGGCCCGGATTGAGACACCCCGCCCGGACTTGCTAGCTCGATAGACTTGGCGATCGAGCGAGATCACGAGGCTGTCAACATCGCGAGAATTCAACACCCCGTGGGGTCAATCAAGCGAGATATGGGCAAATTTCTTGGTAATCGAGATCAAGGAAGGCCGCATGGAATGTCAGCCCGACTTCCTTCGTTAACGTAATCCAGGTGTTTCCGCCATTCGGAGATTTGGATATGATCACGGTTCTGGACACTAGTCAGACGGCGCGCACCTACAGAGACTGTTTAGCTCTCGCAAGGAAAGCCCTCATGGAACTAGCCGCTCAAGAAAGCCGTCTTTGGGATGAAGACCAAGCTCAAAAGACCGACAGGGACCGAGCCCTTAAAGTGTCACGGGCGGCTTCGGACGTAAAGCTAGAGGACACTCTAGACCAGTTCGACCTCATGGGTTTTGCTCATGGCAACTTCCTCGACTACCGTCTGTTTTCATCAAACCCCCTCTGCCACACGAGAGTGGTCAACGGTCCCGATGACCTAGGAGATGGAACGGCACAGCAGAACGAATACCAGCGCTTACCTCCCCGGGGAAAGCAAGTTCTCTGTGAGGACGACGACGAAGACGATGAAACTATTCTCTTCCAAGTCGGGCATGAGGTTAACAAAACCGGACTCCCAAGGGTCCTGGGAGGATGGGGACGGATCATTTCCGCACTCAAATTGAAAGGCCAACTCAGGGAGGAAGGTCTATTCAAAAGAAACAAGAGGAGGATGGAAATTCGTCTCGAGCAACTACTCAGGGAAATTCCACAGACCGCGGCATTCGTTTACAGAAACGATCAACTGGGACAGCAACCAGTCACATGGGCAGATGTTCGGGAAGCCGTGTACTCACCTTCCGACATACCAGCCACTCAGATAAAGCAGAAAAGAAAGCTCTCCCCGATGGAAGTTTATCTAGACTGCCGCACACAGTTCAAAGAAGCACTGGCTATCCTCACATGGAAGGAAACGCAGGCACTAACTCTCGACGCAGGCTCCATTGCAAGAAAGTTGATTTGGGCCAAGAGCGGAGGAAAATTAGCAAACCATGAGTATCGCCGGACCCAACTCCAGAATGCCTGAGTATGCTCGGCAAGAAGGAAAGGAGCGCGGTATATCGTGAAGAGATCAAGGAGGCTGTTCGCTTGAGCCAAGAACTCTCCAAACTCCCGGAGGGTCAACAACGCACGGTTCGGTTCGAGCAACCAGCAGTTGTGCAGCGACGTTCGAGCAGTGCGGCAATCCGTAAACTACCTCCCGCGAGAGGCACCCAAGCCGGTATCACAGGACGAGAATCCGTCAAGGCTGCCGAAGCTCCCGGGAATACATCTACGGTCAACGAGGCGAGGAAGACATATGGCCCTATGCTACGAGGAATCCTCCTCTAACTATGGCTCAACTCGGAGCGGCGTGTTCGAAGGAACCAAACACGATGTCGGCGTTCTAACCCGATCGGGTCAAATCCATGCATTACCACCTAAAGCCACTAAAAGCCGGCGGGCAGGCTGCAACCCGGTCTGCCGAAGACACAAGTTCCGTGAAAGAGGACCCGATCCTCGCTCGGCTCAAGCGGACTCGGGCGAACATTTCCCTTTGGTCCCTGCTCACGTCCTCATATCCTCACAAGCTCAAGCTAGAGGAAAGCCTGGCCCGTACCATGGTCCCGTGGGCCTTGACCCCAGACGAAGTCATTCGGATGATCGGCAACATCCACTATGGCAACATTATCACCTTCACGAGATTTGGACCTTCCAAAATTTGGGGCGATCACAATGAGCCACTCTACATCACGATCCAGTGGACGGCGTCGCCTTCCCGCGTGTTGGTAGACGGAGGTTCCGGAATGAATGTCTTGCCCGCCAAGATGATGGACTGCTTGACATCAAGCCTACGAATCTGAAGCCTTGATCCACCTTTGTCAAGGCCTATGACTCTACTTCCCGTACTGTTCTCGGGGTTGCTACTCTTAATATATGGTTCAGCAAGCGGATGATCCCCACCGAATTTCAAGTGTTGGACATTCCAATCACTTTTACGGCCATCTGGGCGTCCACAGTGCATCAAATCAATGGCGTGGCATCCACCCTTCATCGGTGCCTCAAATTCATGCAAGGCAACGAGCTAACCACGATCTACGGCGACGGTGTCACCACCAGGGGACCCGGCACCAACGACATTCCGGTGTTAGAAATCAAGCATAGTGACGACATGGCATTAGCTTGGATTCACTCACGGAGACCTCCAAGATCCAAATATGCAACGTGGACCTTCCCTTTGTCTCACGACAAGATCCCTCCTGCCATGAAGATGATGAAACTCATGAACTTCATCCCGGGGCGGGGCTTGGCAAAAGGTTACGAGGCCGGCATCAAGTCATCGAAGTCGAGACCACACCACGGTCCGGGGGCTTGGCTATGTGCCAACACCGGGCGACATCAAGGAGAACAAAGGCTCGCCGCACCAAGGCGGCGGCCCACAAAGGGAACCTCCGGCGGCACACCCAACCTCCGACCTTACGGTTTCGACCTCGCTCATTACTTCACCAAGGGAACCAACGGCGGGCGAGGGGACCAGACGGGGGAACCAACAGCGGGCGAGGGGACCGACGGGGGAACCAACGCGAGCGGGGACCGACGGGGGAACCAACGGCAGGCGGGCGAGGGGACCGACGGTGGAGCGATGAAGATGAGAAAGAAGCGAGGATAGTCGGCACCGAGACTACGAAAGGATGGAACGCTAGCACGGGACCTCAAGCGTTTGAGAGGACTCAAAGCTAATCCGATAAGGGGAGCGTTCCTCGACATCACGGCTCTACCTGGACCAACGGCCACCACGATCCGGCACGAATACACATTCAAGGAATCCCGAGACTTGGAGGAGCAACTCAAGGTACTCTCCACGGGAAAGCAGATTGTTCGGATCGGCCGCCGAGGCCACATTCGAGACGGTAACTCCAAAGCGAAGGAACCGAGAATTCATAGAAGACGCTCTCGGTGGACCGGCTCTGAGTCTTTTTGAAGAAGTCATGGAGGTGCCAAACCTGATTGACCAGGCTCAGAAAATAGCATGATTGCCATGATTGGGACGGCGAAGCCAAGCCTCTCGATCCTCGCACCCTCATCAAGCATCCGGCAATGCCCTTTGAAGAATTGGGTAACTTTCACCGGACCAAGGGCAAGCCGGGCGAAGCCGGAAGACAAGGCGGGCCCGCACCCACATCTCCCTAAACCCGGTCTCAAACCTCTCGAGTCAATCCTTGTAAAAGTCCGGTCCTGCGAGTCATCCAATGGCCTTACGCCGGAGGACTATGATAATGTAGCCAACCATGTATTTCCGTTCTTGTTCAATGAAAAGTTCGACCTTTCGGAGTATCCTCTCATTGCCACTTTAACAAGCGATAAGTTAACAAACAACTTAAAAGACGTTAATAACTCAATTGATAAAGAAGCGAGACACATTAAATGAACAATACATTAGAGAAGTTCTCGAGCGTGTAGTCGACCAAGAGGAACAACCGGGCCCAAGCTGCCGAAGAGGTTATGACCAAAGTGAACACAGGGTCGGTGCAAGAGCCTAAAGAGACACAAGTGGGCGGTTTCTTCGCCGATGCGAGAAAAAGAAGCCACGATAAGCCTCCTCAGGGAGTATGTTGACGTGTTCGCTGGTCCTACCGGGACATGCCGAGGACTCGATCCCTCGATCGTGGAACACGAGAATTCCCTTGGATCCCGAATCCAAGCACATCAAGCGAAGGCTGCGCAAGATCAAGCGAGTGGTCTGCAAGTAAAAGAAAGAGATTGAGAAAATGCTCCGCGTTGGTTTCATTCGAGTGATTGAGTACCCGACTTGGCTCTCCAACATCGTGACGGTCACCAAGGCCAATGGAAAGGTCGAATCTTTGTGTGGATTTTCGGGATCTCAACAAGGCCAGCCCTAAAGATGATTTCCCATTGCCTAACATCGACATCTTTGGTCGACACCACGGACAAATTTAGTAAAGTCCTTCGTGGACGGGTTCGCTGGATACAACCGAGATCAAGATGTCCGAGGAGGATCAAGCCAAAGCGCCTTCACCACTCCGTGGGGGACATGCTTGCTACACGGTCATGCCGTTCGGTCGAAGAACGGGGCTACTTACCCGGCGGCTGCAGCGGCCCTTCTTCCATGACATGATTCACAAGGAAATCGAAGTGTATGTCGACGACATGATCATCCACTCCGGAGGATCGGACATGCGGCACATGACGGATGCGAGGAAGTTCTTCAACGGACTCGAGAAAACACTCCATGAGATTGAACCCGCGAAGTGCACCTTCGGCGTCAAGCGCGGCAAGGTGCGGGGTACATGGTTACGAAAGGGGTATCGAAGCCGATCCCAAGAAAATCAAGGCCATCATCGACATGAAGCCGCCTCGGACTCGACGAAGTGAAGAGCTTCATGGGAAGACTTCGATTACATCGGTCGCTTCATCAACCGGTTGACATCTCTCTGCGAGCCCATGTTCAAAGCGATGAAAAAGAATGCCGACATCAAGCCCAGGACTCAAGTGCCGGACGGCTTTAGAAAATCAAGACCTACTTGGTGAATCCCCCAGTGTGCCCGCCACATGAAGACAAGCCACTACTCCTCTGTATCGACGATGTAACGAGACACGTCAATCGGAGCAATGCGCACAAGAACAGAAAGATTCCAAGGTTGAGCATGCAATCTACTTCGTAAGCCGGAAGCTTCAAGGAAGTGAACTCGGCTACTCGGCGTTAGAGAAAACTTGTACCGCCTTGGTATGGGTAGTCGGGAAGCTGAAACACTACATGCGGTCGCATTCGGTGCTCTGGTCTCCAAAATGGACCCGTCAGATATCTCTTTGACAAGCCATCCTGTCAATGCGACTAGCCAAGTGGTCATTCTTCTGGATGAGTTCGACATCAAGTACATGGTCGAGAAAATCAACAAAGGGCGAGTAATGGCGGATCAGTGGCCGACTTCCCAAGCGGTGAACCTAAGGGTCACGATCCGCGGGTTCGGACGACGGAATCTTTTCACTGGACAGCGCAAACCGCTGGCAACTCTTCTTCGATGGGGCAGCCAACAAGAAGGGGAATGGTATTGGAATGCTCCTTGTCGATCCCAAGGATGAGCATACTCCCATAGCCATCAAGTTGAATTTTGAAACAACCAATAATGCGGCGAGAATACGAAGCTTTGTGCGGCGGAGTGCAGAAGCCGCCCTCGAGCGCAACATCTCGAACTGGATGTATATGGAGACTCGGCATTGATCATCAATCAAGTGTCCAACAAATGGAAGACGGTAGATTCGGCCTCCGAAGTACCACGCGTACATGGAGGAGCTCATTGCTCGGTTCAAGGACATCTCTTTTCACTATTTGCCAAGAGATAGGAACCGCGAGACGCCATACAGCAACCCTCGCCTCTCTTGTCGAAATTCCCGATGGAAACGGTAAAACCCCTCGAGAATAGGCGGACGGGAAACACCCGCTTATTCTTTGTGAGATCGAAATAAAAAGGAAACGATCGACGAACCACAGTACAATCAAATTTACCAGTACCTCTAAAACGGAGAAGCTTCCTTCACCAATGAAGATAGACAATACAAAGACGGGACCAAAGCCAAAAACATGATGGCATTAAAACGCCTGGCATCCCATTTCGTCATTCTGGGGGGGTATGTTGTACAAGAAGCGCCACCAAGGGCCACTCCTTCGGTGTGTAAACAAAGAAAAAGCCAGCGAGCTAATGAACGAAGTTCACAACGAAAACCGCAGTCCGCACATGAACGCCCGAGCATTGACACAGACCATTCTCCGTATGGGATACTATTAGATATCGATGGAAACAGACTGCATCCAGTTCGTCCGAAGCTGCGACAAATGTCAACGGTTCTCCAACCTCAATCATATCCCTCCTTATGAACTCTATTGCATGACTACGCCATGGCCTTTCACCACATGGGGAATCGACGTCATCGGCAAGATCACTCCACCAGGGAGCAATGGTCACGAGTTCATTCTAGTTGCAGTCGACTACTTCACCAAATGGGTAGAAGCCAGATCGTACAAGGTACTGAATTCTAAGAAGGTGGCCGAGTTCATCAGAGATAACATCATGTGCCGATACGGAGCGCCCAACGAGACCATTTCCGACAATGGGACTCACTTCGATGGAGATTGTGACCAACTGCTAACCGAATTCAGAGTCACACGTCACAAATCTTCTCCTTACAGACCACAAACCAATGGTGCAGTAGAGGCAGCCAACAAGACTCTCGCCATGATAATCAGGAAGATGACCACCAGAGGTCGGGACTGGCCTGAAAAGCTACATCTAGCCCTTTGGGGATACCGAATATCAGTCAGAACCGCCACAGGGGAGACTCCGTTCGCACTCACCTACGGAATGGAAGCGATGTTACCCGTAGAATTGGAAATTCCATCCCTTCGAGTCCTCTTGGAAAACGGGATCAATGAAGTCGAATGGCTACAGAGCCGTCACGACGAACTTGCTCTACTCGACGAGCGCAGATTGAAAGCCATGGAACACAATCGAGCCTACCAGAGCAGAATGGCCCGAGCATTCGATAAGAAAGTCAAGATCCGAGACGTCAGAGAAGGCGACTTGGTGCTAAAGGAAAAGCCTCCTACGCAGACCAATCCCCTCGAAAAGTGGGGGGCTACCTGGATAGGACCGTTCGTGGTACAAAGAATCTTCTCCGGAGGAGCCATGAAGCTAGCAGACTTGGACGGGAACCCTTTCGTTAACCCCGTGAACGGAAGCAAGCTCCGCAGATACTTCGTTTGAGGAAGAGCACGAGTCAACTCTCCTTTCCCATACACCACCCCTCAGTAAAATTAAAGTGCTAAAAGAGTAATACCCAACTGGATACATTCCCGCTAATGATCCGTAAAAAAGCAGTCGCACTTCTTTTGTCTTTGTTTTTTCTCAAATTCACCTAAAAGTGTCGAACTACGGTGACCTGAGCCCCTTAGTCCAATTGTAAAAGGGGAACGTAGGCAGCCATCATTGGTTCGGTCTAAAAAAAATACAATAAGCATCAACTGCTTGTGTTTTGAAAAACTCTTTTCATTTAACCTACAAATTCATTACGGTTAAAACAATCTTTGATGAGTTCAAGCACGGTCAACTCTTGACTCGCTACAGGCTAGCAAAACTACAATAAAACATTAATCAGTTAATGTGTCTGCAATGACAATGGGTGGATACTCTGGACAGCAAGGTCAACCTAGTTTCCTGTACTTGGTCCTTCATCCTTCTTCCCCTTCCCTTTCCCACGACGAGTGTTCTTCACCTTCACAGGAAATATTTCGGTAGTCCTTCTACCTGGCTCAGGGACCCTTCCCGATGCCTCCATCAACCTTGTGGCTGTCAACGCAGTCCTTTCTCTAGCTCTGTCTCGAGCCGCCTCGCTTCAAGCCATCATAACAGTGCTCTGATTGGCCTCCCGATCAGCATTGGCCTCATAGTCAGCCATGGCATTCCCGGTCGATTGGGTTGGTCCCCGCTCTCCTCAAGGTCGAGCAGTCCGGGTGATCAACACCCAACGGCTTACTCCGTATCCAAAAGATAGACATACGTGTCTCCCTATACACTCTTCGTACCGGTTCGAATGCTGCGTCGACAGAACAGTGCCCCCTCTTCGGTGAAGGAGAACCCTGGCAAGAAAGGACGTGTATTGCCACCACCGTGTGAGCAGCAATAACGTCGAAGGATCTTCCATCGGCAGAGATCCCACCTCGAAGGTAGCAGCATAACTCAAACCCATCAATGGCACCTGTTCCGGCCGTCTTGTCGCATCGCAGAACCAACGATGGAATGTAGAAAGACGTGAGACAGCCCGGCGCACTCGACAACCAACAGACCCTCCTGAATGGTTCGACAAGTCTGTAACTTCCAGTGGGGAACCCACCATCGCAAGTGATGCGTGCAAAGTCCGGCCATCCAGAGCTCCGGCTCGGCTGATTGCCCCTATCACCGAGGAAGGGACGTCGAGAGAAGGACCAAGCGTCACAAGACATTGGCACCTCAGGCATCATCTGCAGTCTCTCCCTCAACCACATGGTAAGCATAGCGGGACTCCCTCCCCACATGTATCGGCTACCGATCGCCATCTAACCTATGCCCAGGAACGTCTCGCCCAAGACCAACGGCACGATGTCTCCCTCGCTCCGGCACTACCTCACCAGGTCCAGTACACTGTGATCGCACACACCTGAAATTACCCGGACCTTTCGTGCGCGAGGCGCGGAAAGGGCGGTTGTCTTTCGCGGGGGTTGGTGTCTGAGACCTCGCTTCATGGGAAGGAAAATGAGGAGTCGCCACGCGGTTTTTGTATTTTGAGCCCAAACGTTGAGAAACGGCTATTGTGAAAAGGTGTCGTTTTTATTGGTAGCAAAAACATAGGAAAAGGCTTTGAAAACAGGGGATCATTTTTATTGGTAGCAAAAACGAGTAAAAAGCTTTGAGTACCAGAGATTGTTAGGTTCGGAGGTCACGTTACATTTCGGGAAGAGTATTACGAGATCACCCGAAATGCCTCGCATGACGAGTCTTTCTACCTTTCTCGAAAATGTGTGTGTGTGTGTGTGTGTTTTGAAATGGGGGCTTGAATGACAAGCTTAATCTTGGTTTGAATGTCAAACGTTGATTAGGTGACTTTGTTTGAAAAGACGAGCGTTTGAATGACAAACGTCGGTTTTGAGTTTGAAATGAGTGTTTGCATGGCAAACGTCGATTTTGAGCTTTTGAAAGAGAGTTCGAAGGACGAACTCCGGTTTTGAATCGGGCGAGTCATTGTTAACGATTTTTACGGGAAAAATGCGTATTAAATGATTTTATGTGTCAAATGGCGGCTTTTAGTTTGAAGATGAACGTTTGGAGGCCAAACGTCATTTCGCGCGTTTTGAAAGAGAGTTCGAAGGACGAACTCCGGTTTTGAACCGGGCATTACATTGTTAACGATTTTTACGGGAAAAACGCGTATTAAATGACATGCAATCAACGAATCGGGTTGTGACGCGGACTTTGAAAAGTAAATACTATCACGATCCAAACGGGTCGGACTTTGTAAATGACAGTATTTAAAGCAGTATCAACGGAATCAAACGATCTGGAATTGTAAATGACGATCAACGAGCCAAAACGGCTCGGAATTGTAAATGACGATCAACGAGCCAAAACGGCTCGGAATTGTAAATGACGATCAACGAGCCAAAAAGGCTCGGAACTGTAAATGACGGAAAGTAAGTGACGATCGACGGATCGATCGATCCGAAATGGTAAATGACATAAAAAGTAAACGGAACGGGGTCGGAACGCCGTTTTAACCCGTGATTACTTCTCTTACGGGAAGAGAAGAGGATCGAGGGGCTAAAACGTATCGGACCCCATTAGACAGAGGCGTCTACATTTCAATAACGTTGTTCAAAACGGTTGTAGCGACTGGCGCGTAAACCGAGACGAAATGAGAGATTTAGAGAGAGGGAGTTATACCTATGGCTAGGGTCGACTCCTTTGGCTCTGGGGTGTGTACGGGACACGGAAAGTAGTTTGAAACGGTGTTTCGGATTGGTGAGGGGCGTATTTGATCGAAATACGGAAGTTTCACGTGAATCGAGACAAAACGGGAGCTCGGAAGGGGTGAAAATCAGTTTGGGCCGTGGGGTATGTGATTTTTTGGAGTAAAAATGTTCTTTCCTTTGGCTTTGACAGCAATTTCTATTTATAGGTGAAAAATGCAGTAAGAGTCCGGACGGACTTAGACTGTTTTTCAGGGTTTTTATGTATTTTGGAATTTTGAGGGGCTTGCTGGCAATTTCAGAAAATTTGCACAGGGAGTCCGGTCGGACTTTGACTGAAATCCAGGGGTATTTTGGTCTTTTGGCCTTAATTTGTGATTGAAAGGTGACTAGAGGGAGGTGGCATGGCTGCCACGTGCCCTGTGAGTCACCAAAGGTGTGGGAGTTCGTTTCCCGGGTCCCGGTTTTGTCCGTTTTTTAAAATAACAGTCCGGAAAATGTCCGAAACGCCCCTGGAAAGTACCGGAAAGTGCGTTTTTCAGGGAAAGTCGTACTTTTACGTGCGATGACACGTGTTAAGTACGCTTCGACGTCGGGATGCACGGGGCAGTCCCGGGACGTCTCGTTGGCATGGCAATGGGGAGTTTAACGAGTTCCGGTTAATCTGAAGCGGGCCAGTTAACGGATTTCGGTTAACTTTCTGACGGATTTTGACGATCCGGATTTGGGTACTTACAACACCCAGAGACGTGAATGTGAACAAAGTAGCAATCGCGCACAGAGCAAATGCGTCCCACGCAAAGACGCTCCCCTCAGCTCCGGAAAATCTTTCGGGCAGCCCCGAAATGTCAACATAATCAGTATCCAGTATCAGCATCCCGTATGCTTCTCCAGCCGAGATACCAAGCAGAGACACTAGCTTCTCAACAGTGGCCATGCCACCAGCATACGGAAGAACTAGTTGTTCCGTCTCAGGTCCTCCCAGAATGGCCTGGAAATCTTCGAACGTAGGAGTGATTTCGTTGTACGAAAAGCTGTACACGTTCCTCCGTACATCCCAGAACCGAGACGCGGCTCTCAAAAGATCCCAATCTGGCATGAGCTCCTTCAAAGCCCAAACAGATTTCATCCCGTAACAGCCTTCGAAAAACCCCTTGTTCTGTCTCGTGTGGTTCCGTACCCACGACTGAAAATTGTCCAAGTATCGCTCTTGCATCCGAGACAATAGCTTAGGAAAGGGAGCCATGACAGAAAGTGAAGGAAGCCTAAGAAATTTGGGAGAATTCAGCTAAACTGATCAAAAGCAATGCGCAGTTTCTTACAAATTGCAAAGCTGAAACTGCAATTTAAAGAATCTGGAAATTCATTTTTAGTCTGGCCGGACTCCCTCTGCAGTTGACTTGGTCAACTCTGCAGCCAGCTGCTCCTGAATTGGAAACAATTCCAAACAACTCCCTATTCATGCCTTTATAAAACCTGCGTGCTCCCCTGGTTTTAATTAACCAAAGCCAACACCTTTTCCGCCCCCGGGCTCGTGCAACAGTGCAATTAATTAATAATCAGTGCATATAGGCTTAATTTTTGACCCGTTCAATTTTTAATGCATGTTTCATTTTGTTTATTTTTGATCAACCTACTTGCTTATTTGTCGAAAATAAAAAGAAGGTAATCATTAAATAGATGCGCGAAATACAGGTTCCGCCCCACGAGCGCCTTTTCAAATACATTTCAAATCAAATCGTTACAGACGATACATACAAAAAAAAAAGAGAGAAAGAAAGCAGTAAAGGAAGGACTACTCCGAGTCCTGCTCGTCATCCGAGCACTCGACGCACTGCTCCGCCGCTGCCGGATCCGTCGCAAACAGGAACTCGCCAAATTCCTCCAGGCGAGAATATGCAAAAGGCCTCCTCGGCGTCCGCGAACTCGAAGACTCTCCCCTCTCGTGCCCCGAGTGCGAAGGAGGATGAGCTCCAAACCCAGCCGTTCCGCCCGCGAACTGGCCAAATACCTGTGCAAAGTCCTCCCCACCAGCCGTGGGAGCAGGCGAACCTCTCGGCCTAGATAGCCTCGGCTCACGGACATCCACGCTCCTCCGGGAAATGCACCGCATGAACGCCACGAGCCCCCTAGCGTAGGCGGCCCACCCGTCCACCAGCCTCATAGCATCGTTGTACGTACGGCCAGACACCTGCGAACCAGGAAGGTCATCAGAAGGCAAGCAGAAAGTACAGATGCAACATTTGCAGAATGCTACTATGAAATGCAGAAAATCAAAAAGTGCTCACCGAAGCATTGGGGTCAACCCTGTATCGTGGTCTCGGCTCATCCGGAATCGGGATCACCAGCCGCCTGCGCGAACCATCCATCCCCTCGTACGCTAGCCTAGCGCGTGGGAGCGGGAGATCTCGGGGATATCCAGGGCCATCGCCCTCCCTGTGCTGCACCTGTGGGCTCCTCAGCCTCATCCTCAAGAAAGTCCCATAGTCGACCCCCGCTATGATGTACTCGGTATAGAACGCGCCCTGTCTATACCTCTCCAACTCCTCCATCGGCATCTCCAGAGGATGGTGCATGTGCATAGGAGGATCCACCGGCACCAACGGAATGGACCCCGGGCCGTGCTGACGGGTCACCTGCTCCCCCAGATACATAACGTCGCAATGAAGTCCCACCAGGAGCTTCCTCCGCCGCTTCACCTCGCTAGCAACCTGAACCACGCCCATGTGGAACCGACTCCACCAGGTCAGCTGGATCCTCTCAGAGAACTCCCGGTCCAGGGCCTGGGACACCACCTCGTATGACACTCGAGTACCCACTCTCGACGAGATCGGCCTCTTCGCTCTCTTCTGCCAAACCAGCATGGCAGGGAACAGGGGTCTATACGCCTCCCTAATGTCCCACTCCTGCGGACTGAACACCTCATAGCACCAGACGTGCCAAGCAAATGGAAAGTTATGTCGGCCACGAAGCGTATACATACGAGTACATAAAAGAGACAAGGAAGAGAAAAAGACGTGAACTTACATCCAAGACAGGTGTGAAGCAGCTCAGGGAGTTCTCCTCTCCCCGCTAGAACCTGTCCAAGGCATGATAGAGCTCGGCCAGTCCAGCCTCCCCCCATGCGAACCCCCTCACGGCATCCAGATCTGTCAGCGACCCGAGCAGAGGGAAGTGACAGGATGTATCAGAAGTCGGGAACAAAGTCGCTGACAACGCGAACCAAATGAACCCTCGAGCCAGGCGCTCCGCGGTCATCCTCAAAGATCCAGCCAAATAATCGGCGATACCCGCCTCCAGATGCCTCTCCATCGGCCTGTACCGAATGCCTAAGCCCCTGGCATCGGTAATATCAAAACCCAGCAGCTCAGACAACTGCTCCGGGGTATAACCGTCAATCCACACCAGCGTGTTGCCATAGGTCGGCAACCCAGTGATAGCAGCAAAATCCGTGGGAGTCACCATCGCCTCCCCCTACCTGAAATGGAAAGTATGGGTCGTATCCCACCAATACTCGCTCAGAGCTACGTACATAGACCTGGCCCTCGGCGTCGCAGCTATCGCAGCTACCGCACTGATAAACCCAGCCAATCCGGAGTCAAGCACCAGCTGCCGTGGACTCCTCTCTCCCTCTCGAGCCGCATCCGGGAAGACCTCCCACAACGCTCGCACTGCCTCGAAGGCACCCCGACTCTTCTGGTTGTGGGTATCAACCGTCCCTCGCCCCTGCAGGTGAACAAGACAATAGCAACATCAACAGAATGCACGAACGCATGTCAGAATGATGCAATGCAATGGCAGTTCTTATTCCTTTCCTAAAATACTTTCATCCCGGTTGGAGTATTGACGGTCCAAGATTTCAAAATCCTTCGAAAACTCCGTCGAATTCGGAACTTTCAAAATCTTTCGAAAACTCCGTCGAATCTGGAACTTTCAAAATCCTTCGAAAACTCCGTCGAATTCGGAACTTTCAAAATCTTTCGAAAACTCCGTCGAATCCGGAACTTTCAAAATCTTTCGAAAACTCCGTCGAATCCGGAACTTTCAAAATCTTTCGAAAACTCCGTCAAATCCGGAACTTTCAAAATCTTTCGAAAACTCCGTCGAATCCGAAACTTTCAAAATCTTTCGAAAACTCCGTCGAAACCGGAACTTTCAAATCTTTTCGAACATTTCGAAAATTTACTCCGTCCCGAATTAAAGCTACTTTAATTTTGGAAAATGCATCTAGACATGGAATTTTGCAACCAAAATTTTTATGTCATCTAACCATGGTGTCAATTGAACTACATCCTAGTCAATTTCGACAAAGGTTCATAGCAAAGTCAAAAGCCCCAATCCGGGCACCAAAATCCCTAACTCATTCCTAGTCAAATTTCTAACATTTAAAGAATGCAAATTCTTAAAATTAATGGAATTTGAGGGAAGCTTACTTGTCTCTCGATCCCTCCTTTGGAGTTGTGTTTGTCCCTAGCCGGGTAGAACTCCGCCGGATTCAATGGATGAACATTGGTTCGAATGGTCCGAACCAACCGTGTTCTTTCGTCATCGGTCCTTCCATGGCGAGCCATCGGTTCCCAATCACCTTCCATAGCAATTTTCCTTCACAAATTTGAGCAAATCTCACAATTTGGTTGAGTTTTTATCTCTTTTCTCTCCTCTCTCTCGTCGGAAATAATGGGGAAAAGGGAATGGATTGCGTCGGACTTGGAGCTGATTTGAACCTGGTCAAACTCAGTCCAAATCCGGTCGGACTCTTGCTGCAATTAAAAAGATTCCTTCCAATTCAGCCCCTCAGCTTTTGACAGATCCAATTTTACCCCTTTTGGCCCCCAAAAGTGTAAAATTTCCCCCCAGTTAGACATTTCTAACACCCCATCCCCCGAGGATAAATTCTCCGTTAGTTTTCACTAACGCTCGTCTCCAGACGTTAAATTCCCAGTTAGTTTTCACTAACGCTCGTCTCCAGACGTTAAATTCCCAGTTAGTTTTCACTAACGCTCGTCTCCAGACGTTAAATTCCCAGTTAGTTTTCACTAACGCTCGTCTCCAGACGTTAAATTCCCCGTTAGTTTTCACTAACGCTCGTCTCCAGACGTTAAATTCCCCGTTAGTTTTCACTAACGCTCGTCTCCAGACGTTAAATTCTCCGTTAGTTTTCACTAACGCTCATCTCCAGACATTAAATTCCCAGTTAGTTTTCACTAACGCTCGTCTCCAGACGTTAAATTCCCAGTTAGTTTTCACTAACGCTCGTCTCCAGACGTTAAATTCTCTGTTAGTTTTCACTAACGCTCGTCTCCAGACGTTAAATTCCCAGTTAGTTTTCGCTAACGCTCGTCTCCAGACGTTAAATTCCCAGTTAGTTTTCGCTAACGTTCATCTCCAGACGTTTAATTCCCAGTTAGTTTCCGCTAACGTTCGTCTCCAGACGTTAAATTTCCAGTTAGTTTTCGCTAACATTCGTCTCCAGACGTTAAATTCCCAGTTGACGTTTGACGTTCAAACGCTCGCTCCCGTCTCCAGACGTTAAATCCTCAGTTGACGTTTGACATTTCAAACGCTCAACCATGTCTCGGGACATTCCAGTTACAATTCCGTCTCCAGACGTTAAATCCTCAGTTGACGTTTGACATTTCAAACGCTCAACCATGTCTCCGGACATTCTAGTTACAATTCCGTCTCTAGACGTTAAATTCAATCCTTAGTTGACGTTTGACATTCAAACGCTCACTTCAATCCCCAGTTGACGTTTGACATTCAAACGCTCACTTCAATCCCCAGTTGACGTTTGACATTCAAACGCTCATTTCAATCCCTAGTTGACGTTTGACATTCAAACGCTCAACCATGTCTCCGGACATTCCATGTACAATTCCGTCTCCCGACGTTAAAATTTCTAATGGTTTTCACCATCGTTCATTTCCCCGGCAGACGCAATAAGCCCGAACCCCAAGGCATGAACGCCTTGCAACAATCCCTCTTCGGCCATCTTCGTAAGCCCGAATATCTTTTCACTTCAGCAAGTGAACACATATCTCCCCGGCCGCCAGTCGTAAGCCGGATCGTCCCACCTCAGTGGCAGCTGCAATAGGCCCGAACCCCAAGGCACGAACGCCTTGCAAAAATCCCTCTTCGGCCATCAAGGTAAGCCCGAATGTTCATCCCCAGCAGGATTCTAAAGAAGAAACGTCGATCCTTCCGAGTTGTTAATAACGCCAGTTTAACACAACCGTTCCCATCATTGCTACCTCATCCCCAGCAGGATAAACCTGGCCGTCATCGTAAGCCCAGCATCCAAGGCACGAACGCCTTCGTCTCAGGATAAACGTATCCTCGTTCACTCCGGTTTGAGGCGCCACACGCCCTCGTAAGTATCAGCAACTCCGGTTTGAGGCGCCACACGCCCTCGTATGTTCAGCAACTCCGGTTTGAGGCGCCACACGCCCTCGTATGTTCAGCAACTCCGGTTTGAGGCGCCACACGCCCTCGTATGTTCAGCAACTCCGGTTTGAGGCGCCACACGCCCTCGTATGTTCAGCAATTCCGGTTTGAGGCGCCATACGCCCTCGTAAGTATCAGCAACTCCGATTTGAGGCGCCACATGCCCTCGAGGGTTTCAGGAATCCCAGGTTCAGACGCCTCACAATAGTCTCCATTCAGGTCCGGGTACCTAGCAATGGTCTCATTCAGGTGTAGACGCTTCCCAACAGTCTCGCTCAGGTCAAGGTCCCTACGCGCGGCCCTTGCACTTACGAACTACGATCGGCTTGATTCCCGCTCGGGATACGTAGGAATCCTTTCGCTAAGGGTCCAGCCAGCTGACCGCCCAGGTCTTTCAAAGTAAGGCATCCCGATTTGGATCCTTATCTTTTTTCAACGACCCCACCTCCTTCGTAGGAGACGTCGCTGAGGGGCTAACTGTAAGTACCCAAATCCGGATCGTCAAAATCTGTCAGAAAGTTAACCGAAATCCGTTAACTGGCCCGCTCCATGTTAACCGAAACTCGTTAAGCTCCCCGTTGCCAAGCCAACGAGACGTCCCGAGACTGCCCCGTGCATCCCGATGTCGAAACGTACTTAACACGTGTCATCGCACGTAAAAGTACGGCTTTCCCTAAAAAATGCACTTTCCGGCACTTTTCGGGGGCGTTTCGGACATTTTTCGGACTGTTATTTTAAAAAACGGACAAAACTGGGACCCGGGAACGAACTCCCACACATTTGGTGACTCATGGGACACGTGGCAGCCATGCCACAGCTCTCCCATCACCCTTCAATCAGAAATCAAAGGGAAAAGACTAAAATATACCTGGTAAACAATCTAAGTCCGGCCGGACTCCCTGTGCAAACTTTCTGAAATTGCCAGCAAGCCCCTCAAAGTTCCAAAATACCACAAAACCCTGGAAATCAGTCTAAGTCCGTTCGGACTCTTACTGCATTTTTCACCCTATAAATAGGAGGGCTGTCAAAGCCAAAACAACAACATTTTTCACTCCAAAAGTCACTTCACCCACGGCCCAAACTGAGTTTCACCCCTCCCGAGCTCCCGTTTTGTCTCGATTCGCGTGAAACTTCCGTATTTCGATCAAATACGCCCCTCACCACTCCGAAACACCTTTCCAAACTACTTTCCGTGTCCCGTACACACCCCCGAGCCAAAGGAGTCGACCCTAGCCATAGGTATAACTCCCTCTCTCTGATCTCTCGTTTCGTCTTGATTTACGCGCCAGTTGCTACAACCGTTTTGAACCACGTTATTGAAATGTAGACGCCTCCATCTAACGGGGTCCGATACGTTTTAGCCCCTCGATCCTCTTCTCTTCCCGTAAGAGAAGTAATTACGGGTTAAAACGGCGTTCCGACCCCGTTCCGTTTACTTTTTATGTCATTTAACATTCCGGATCGATCGATCCGTCGATCATCATTTACTTTCTGTCATTTACAATTCTGAGCCGTTTTGGATCGTTGATCGTCATTTACAATTTTGAGCCGTTTTGGCTCGTTGATCGTCATTTACGATTCCGGATCGTTTGATTCCGTTGACACTGCTTTAAATACTGTCATTTACAAAGTCCGACCCGTTTGGATCGCGATAGTATTTACTTTTCAAAGTTCGAGTCGCAACCCGATTCGTTGATTACAAATCATTTAATACGTTTTTTCCCGTAAAAATCGTTAACAATGTAATGCCCGGTTCAAAACCGGAGTTCGTCCATCGAACTCTCTTTCCAAAAACGCGTAAAATGACGTTTGGCATCCGAACGCTCATCTTCAAACTATAAGCCGCCATTTGACACTCAAAATCATTTAATACGCTTTTTCCCGTAAAAATCGTTAACAATGACTCGCCTGGTTCAAAACCGGAGTTCGTCCTTCGAACTCCGGTTCAAGCTCAAAATCGACGTTTGCCACGCAAATGCTCATTTCAAACTCAAAACCGACGTTTGTCATTCAAACGCTCGTCTTTTCAAACAAAGTCACCTAATCAACGTTTGATATTCAAACCAAGATTAAGCTTGTCATTCAAGCCCCCCATTTCAAAATGCAAACACACACACACGCACACGTTTTCGAGAAAGGTAGAAAGACTCGTCATACGAGGCAGTTCGGGTGATCTCGTAATACTCTTCCCGAAACGTAACGTGACCTCCGAACCTAACAATCTCTGGTACTCAAAGCTTTTTACTCGTTTTTTCTACCAATAAAAATGATCCCCGTTTTCAAAGCCTTTTCCTAAGTTTTTGCTACCAATAAAAACGACACCATTTTCACTAAAGCCGTTTCTCAACGTTTTGGGCTCAAAATACAAAAACCGCGTGGCGACTCCTCATTTTCCTTCCCATGAAGCGAGGTCTCAGACACCAACCCTCCGCGAAAGACAACTGCCTTTCCGCGCCCGCGTGCGAAAATCTGGGTAATTTCACTTGTCTGTGGTCACAGACGTGGGATTAGCCACTTGGTGTGGGATTGGCCACTTTATGTGGGACTGTATTGTGCCAAAAGCCTTACAGATAAATGAGAGTTGTTATATTGTAACTGGTTTCTGCTGTATGTGCCATCCGCCTTACAGATAGCAGGGAGACTTATAGGTTCTATATGAATGATTATTCAGGTGGGAAAGGTAACATAAAGTGTTAGCCGTTTTCCAATTATCTTAGCAACCTATTTATGTGTTGCATATAGTGTCAAACAACCGGTGTGTGTTGCATGTTATATTATCAACCTGTTTAGGTGTTGCATATTGTATGACTTATACATCAGGGGGAAAGGTGACGTAAAGTGATTACTGTTTTCCCAATGTGATATGAGCAACTTGTTATGTGTTGCATGTTATATGGCATACTGTTGCATGCATAATAACTTATTGAGATTTATTCTCACCCCTTCTCCCTTTATTGTTTTAGATCCAGCTGAGACAGGAGGACCGGACCAGTGAGGCCGGGGAGGAGTTTGGACATCTTTTGGGTTGTCAGGGTATGTTGTGTTGGGAGTTGGGATTGTGGTTGGTGGTATTCTTTTGGGAAAAGATTGTATATAAAACTTTTATAGCAAGGTTTCAGTGTGTCTTTTTGTAATTAATTTTGGGAGTGGATTTGTGTTAAAGTGGGCTTGTGTAAGCCTGTACAATTGTACTGTTTATGTTTAAACAGGTTTGATTTGGAAGCAGGTTTGTATATTACCTCCGAGTGGAGGGGTTATTTTGAAATTTTTGTGGAAAAGGGTAATATACTTTTCAAGTAATAAAAGAAAATTTTTTTTTTAAAAGGAGTATTTTGAGGATCTCCAGCTTAGGACACGAGTATAGGTCCTGGAGTTGGGGAGAGCCCTCACAATGGATGCCTTTATCCTCTGTGTATTCTCATTTTTGTTCACTGCTGAGTCTTTAGGGGTCTGCCATGGTGGCCTTTTGGACATGGTGAGAGACTGCAGGGCTGGGAAGGATATTGTTCCGCTGGTTTTGGGTGAGACTCTGCATGGCATTGACAGGATGGCTAGGGGAGACCTTTTTTGAGGTCTGGGAGCCCAGCGGTGCTGACTTTATGGTTACAGAAGAGGCTTGGGGCTTTGTCGGGGGCTTTGCCTACTCAGTGCCCTTGGGTGGTTTCTCGTAGGGGTGCGCCTAGGCAACAGGACCAGGGGAGCTGGGAGCTGATGATGGCTAGGTTGTCCACCTCGGACATTCATTGGTGGGTGCCTCATTGGAGGTTGCAGACCCGGAGGACGTTTCAGGAGTCCTACATAGTGAGGGTTCCAAGGCTGTCTTTGTCGTCCTTTTACATCCCCTGCTTAGTGTCCATGCAGTTTGGGATCTTACAGGAGCCTCTGGATGATTGGAAGGACATCAGTACCATGGAGGTAGTTCCTTTTGACATGAGGGATCCGGCCAACTTCTCATTTTTCTCGAGGGCTTGGACCTACGCTGCTTTCCCACCCAGAGCCATTCTCAAGAGCAGGAAGAGTACCATACTGACCACGGCCTACTTGGACTGGTATGAGAAGGAGATGGGGATGACTCAGGTCATTTTGGGAGAGAGACGTCAGGCTTTATTGGGGGCTGACTGTGACTTGAGCAGGACCCTGAGGGAGACTGAGGCTAGTTGCCATAACCAGTCGGGTGACCTAATTAGAGATATGGAAGCTCGATATGAGAGGCTATCGGAAGTCGCTCCCCTTACTGAGGCTCAGAGGGAGGAGGTACGAGCTCGTGCCCGGATTGTGAAGGCACTTATTGACACAGGTTTGGTGGAGGCTCCAGTGAGGATACCTGAGATCGGGATGAGGGAGACCGACATCATTGAGAAGAAGAGGAAAAACACTCGACGGGGTCGAGGTAAAGGGAAGAAGAACAAGGAAGACTCAGTGAATGACAACTGAGAGATCTATTCCTAGGATTCCCTTATTGCCATTTGCAAACACAATAGTTCATTAGGTCTTTTTGTATGTTTTAGATCTTTGTAGCAGGTTAGCAGAGTCAAGAGTAGACCGTGCTTGAACTCATCAAGGAGTTTTTAACTTGTAATTTACAAAGATATTTATCTTAGAATTTATAAGACACATATTTCATGGAAACTTAGATGTCTTATTTATTGTTTAGACCGAACCATTTATGACTGCATACGTTCCCCTTTTACAAGAAAGACTAAGGGGATCAGGTCTTCGTAGTTCATTCTGGTGAACTATCGGGATTTTTGTTTTTGGTTTTTTTTTTTTTTTGTGCAACCCTGTCTTTTGCCTAGACCGCCCTTTTTGGAATTTTCAGCCTAGCTGGGCATTACTCTTTTTGCACTAAAATTTTTTCTCTTCTTTTATTTTATGTGCAACCCTGTCTTTTGCCTAGACCGCCCTTTTTGGGTTTTCAGCCTAGCTGGGCATTACTCTTTTTGCACTATGTATATTTTTTTATTTTTTTTAGACATAATACCTGCGGAGCCTATCACCGTTGACTGGGTGGACAAATGGATTGCCATCCAGGTCCGCAAGCTTAATCGTTCATCTCGACAGTATTTTCTGCACCACATACGGGCCAATCCAAATGGGTTCCCACTTTCCCAGGGGCTTGTCTTTAGTGGGGGGCTTCACTTTCAGTACTAGGTCGCCTTCTTTGATGTCCCTGGCTTTGACCTTTTTATCGAATGCCCTGGCCATTCGCCTCTGGTAGGCTCGGGTGTGCTCCATGGCTTTTAGCCTTCTTTCATCAAGCAGGGCCAATTCATCGTGCCGGCTGCGCAACCACTCTACTTCTTGACACTGTTTTCCAGGAGGACCCTTAGTGACAGGATTTCCAACTCTACTGGCAACACTGCTTCCATCCCATAAGTTAGGATGAAGGGAGTTTCTCATGTGGCTGTCCTGACAGACGTTCTGTAGCTCCAGAGTGCCAGATGCAGCTTCTCAGGCCAGTCACGACCACGGGTGGCTATTTTTTGGATAATCCGCTCGAGCGTCATATTGGCAGCTTCTACGGCTCAATTGGTCTGAGGTCTGTACGGGGACGATTTGTGGCGAGTGATTCTGAATTCTGACAGGAATCTATCGCAATCCCCTTCAAAGTGTGACCCGTTATCTGAAATGACCTCATTAGGCGCCCCGTATCTGCACATGATGTTTTCTTTGACAAACTGGGCCACCTTTCTGGAAGTGAGGACCTTGTAGGACTTGGCTTCTACCCACTTTGTGAAGTAGTCGACTGCCACTAGCACAAATTCATGCCCATTGCTTCCTGTCGGGGCTATCTTCCCTATCACGTCAATACCCCAAGTTGCAAACGGCCAAGGAGTCATCATGCAGTACAGGTCATGAGGCGGAAGATGATTGAGTTTGGCAAACCGTTGGCATTTGTCGCACGCTCGGACATGCTGGACACAGTCTGTTTCCATGGAAATCCAGTAGTAGCCCATTCTGAGGATCACTTGCATCAATGCTCTGGCATTCATATGAGGACCGCAGGGACCATTGTGGACTTCGGTCATTAATTCTCTGGCCCTTTCTTGGGTGACACACAGGCGGAGTGGTCCCTGGTACCGTTTCTTGTACAGGTCGCCCCCTAGGATGACATAGTAGGAGGCCAACCATTTCAGGGCTTGCAAGCTCTTGGCTTTAATCCCTTCCCTTGGTCTACCTTCTTCATCTCTGAAAGCTGACTCCCCATCATTGAGGAACTGGTAAATCTGACTGTACCAGGGTTCTTTGACGGGCTCGGGTCCCAGGTTTATTTCACAACAGAAAGTCGGGGCTTCTCTTCTACCCACTCTGAATGGTTTCATGGCCTTTCCCTCGGGGATCTCTACCAATGAAGCTAGAGTAGCTAAGGCATCCGCGAATCTGTTGTTATCCCTTGGCAGGTAATGGAAAGTTACTTCTCTGAACTGTTCAGTCAACTCTTCCATGTGGGCATGATACCTCTGAAGGTTAGGATCCACAATCTTCCACTTGTTGGAGACCTGGTTGATGATCAGGGCTGAGTCCCCATAGACCTCGAGCTCCTTGACATTCCTTTCTAAGGCAGCTTCTAAACCAGCAATGCAAGCTTCATACTCTGCGGCATTGTTCGTGGCAGGGAAGTTCAACTTGATGGCTATTGGCGTGTGCTCATCTTTCGGATCGACTAGTAGCATTCCTACGCCGTTTCCTCTCTTGTTAGCAGCTCCGTCAAAGAAAAGCTGCCATCGGTTTTCAGGCTCAACTACAAAGATCCCTTCATCTGGGAATTGGGGCTCAGGCCCTCAGTCCTCATTGCTAGGGAAGTTTGCCAGGTGATCTGACAACGCTTGACCCTTGATTGCCTTTCTCGTCACATAGTTGATGTCATACTCAGCTAAGAAGAACGACCACTTTGCTAGACGCATCGAAAGGGAAGGCTTGTCGAAGATGTACTTGATGGGGTCCATTTTCAAGACCAAGTTTACAGAGTGGGCTTGCATGTAATGCTTCGCCCATCGACTACCTGCACCGATCTGCATAAGTCTTTTCGCACGCCGAGTAATTGAGCTCACTTCCTTGCAGCTTTCGGCTGACAAAGTAAATGGCGTTTTCTACCCGAGAGTCTTTCTTTTCCTGAGCAAGCATAGCCCCAACTGTCGTATCAGTGACAGTGAGATAGAGCAGAAGAGGTTTCTATCCATGTGGGGGGCATAGCACTGGGGGATGTACTAGGTACGCCTTGATTTGGTCAAAGGCATCCTGGCATTCCTCGCCCATTCTCAGGTTCGCATTCTTCTTCATGAGCTTGAAGATAGGCTCGCACATGGTAGTCAGCTAGTTGACAAAACAGCTGATGTACTGTAATTTACCCATAAAGCTTTTGACCTCTGTCTGGGTTCGAGGTGGCCTCATGTCCATAATGGCCTTGATCTTTCGGGGATCGACTTCAATACCTCGTTCCGTGACCATATATCCAAGCACTTTTCCATTTGTCACTCCAAAGGTACACTTAGCAGGGTTAAGTCTCATGGAATGCTGTCTCAACCTCTCAAAGAACTTTCGCAGGTCGACAAAGTGTTGTCCATCCTCACTTTTGGAATGGATTATCATGTCATCGACATAGACCTCAATTTCTTTGTGATCATGTCGTGAAAGAGTGCGGTCGCTGCCCTCTGATACGTAGCCCCGACATTCTTAAGCCCAAATGGCATCACCGTATAGCAGTACGTTCCCCACGGTGTGGTGAAGGCTGTCTTTTCTTGGTCCTCCTCGGCCATCTTGATCTGGTTGTAGCCAGCAAAGCCATCAACGAAGGATTTGACTTTGTAGTTAGCAGTGGCATCCACCAGAATGTCTATGTTCGGCAAGGGATAGTCTTCTTTGGGGCTGGCCTTATTCAGATCCTGAAAATCTACACAACAACACACCTTCCCATTGGCCATAGTCACAGTCACGATGTTGGATAACCATGTCGGATATTCGATGACCCTGATGAATCCTACCCGCAGTAGCTTCTCAATCTCTTCATTGACCTGTAGAGACCACTCTGGCTTGATTTTTCTCAGTTTCTGCTTTACTGACTTGGAATCTGGTGCTAGAGGGATTCTGTGCTCCACAATTGAACTATCTAGCCCCGGCATATCCTTATGTGACCATGCAAACACATCCATGTAGTCTCTGAGCAGATTGACCAGTCTGTCCCGTTCAACCCCCTGAAAGAAGTTCCCAATCTGTGTCTCTTTAGGTTCCTTGACAGTACCCAAGTTAACACTTGTCAAAACCTCCTCAGCAGCTTGGGCCCGGTTTTCCTCTTTGTCTGTAACCTGCTTAAAGATTTCTTTAATGTATCGTTTGTTTAGTGTGTTTGCATCTTGTTCAAATGATTCATTATTAACTGTTGTTAAGTTATTAGTTAATTTATCATTTGTTAAGTTGGCAATAAGGGGATACTCAGAAAGATTTGTCATTTCATTCAAAGCAAAAGGAAAGATGACATTGGCTACATATTCATAATCTTCAGGCGTGAGGCCTTCAGATGACTCGGAGGACTGGAATTCGAAGATTCTTGACTCACATGGCTCTTTAACCCTAACAACTCTGGACCCTACACTACTTATTGACTCGAAGTGTTTGGCACGAGTTGGACTGGGGTTTCACTCTTTACTGCTGTTGCCCTGGGGAGTAGCAGTCTTGTCGGCGTTCTTCAAAAAGTTGGAAACTTCAAACTGATCGAAAGCTTGTCAAAAATCATTCGTAGGTCGGTGCCTTGGAAAGATGGTGTGGGGAGCTAGAGAAGCCTGATGCAATTTCTCAGCGAGCTCGTCCGTGACAACCGGACTCATTGACTGAAGGGTCTGGCTCATCTTGTCAATACACTGCTGATAAGTCATCTTCTCTCTGCCGATCTTTGATATCACAACCTTGTCTGCGTAGCCAACAGGAGGGTTGGCCTGGATGATGCTGATGAAGTCTTCTTCGGGTGAGACTTTGATTCTGCCTTGGTTAACCATGTATTCTATGGGAGTCTTGTATTCTGCTTCCAAGTCAGCTAGCTTTTCGTTGAACTTTACAATGGCATCAAACTCAGAGTTCTCTGCTTCAAGAGGATCAATGACGACGGAAGTGTCGGGCTGGACTTTGTTTTGGCTGACTGGTTCCTTGGCGGGCTCCTTGGCGTAACTGACATAATAGTCGAATTTGCCTGAGGGCTCTCCTAGAGTTCCCACACTCTTGTCTCCTGCTTCATACCTTTCCTTCAATTTCTGTTGCATGGACTTCCTCTTCTTCTTCTTTCTTGAAGGAGCATCCTCGTTAATCTAATCTTGGTAAGCATCTTCCAAGCAGCCGTCACAATGACACACATCATACCAGATGTGGGGTCTGGGTTGAGCTGGGATGACCCCTCCAAGTACTTGGTTATCACCATTGTTAATTACCACATTGGCCATTCTTGACACTGGGATGTTGAGACTGATGATTTTGATGGATTATCTGAGACCCCTACGCCGACAAACTGCTGACCCGAAATTCTCAGCCGATTCTTTCTCACTGCGGGAAAGGGATAGGCAAGGTTTAGACTCTGGGGTAGGTGTTTAGGCTGAAGGCTCAAGCAATATGCAAATTAAGAATCTTTCAGTTTACTTAAAACGGTGTCTTTTATTAATTTCTATTTGGTTGGAAAAGGGGTTGCCCTTCTTTTTCTCAACTACTCTAGATCTTGGATCAGTGGGTTCCGTCACTACGTCTATAAGCCCCTCGTATTCCACCTGTATTTTGACCTCCCAGGGTGGACAGCCCCGAGCGAGGGTCCTATAGGGCACGCGGATCCCACCGACCGAGAGAGAAGAACGCTCCTAATGGGTCTAGTGGGTCATAGGAACTTTTAACGCATGTGCGATGCAGATTATAGTCAAGGCAATGCCGAGAAAGTCTCGTCTTTCAGCCTTAACTGAATTTCGGCAGAGTTTCGCTTGTGCGATTGACATTTTGACTTTTGGCATTGTCCAAGAAGATAATGGGCATGGGTAGGACGGTAAAAGCCAGATGACACAGTGTCACATTGAACTTTGTTGCATATGTTGCACGAGTCAAAGTCCAAGTCAATGCCGGGCCAAGATCTTGCCAATTTTTCCTTGTCAGAATTTAGGCAGAGCTCCGCTTGCGCAAAAGATCTTTGGATTTTTGGCACGGACTCGTGCTCGACTCTTACGTATCCCGTACGGGTCAAAGTCAATTGCGGAGTCAAGATTCTGCCAATTTTTCCTTGGCAGAATTTCGGCAGAGTTTCGCTTGCGCGAAGGATCCTGACTTTCGTCATGGGCTAAGGTTTGACCTTTACGGGGGTATACAACTAGGCTATATGACACGGTCTAGACCAAAAACCAACCAAAAGTCACGGTTTTAAGATATGTGACACAGACTGTGCATTGGTCGACACTGGCTACCATGGGGAGTTTGGGATGCTTCCGTGCGCGCCCGGGAGCATCGTAAGGCTGTCCGTGACTGCAACTGAACAACCATCCCGGGTTGAAGGACGTGCGTGCAAAGTGTACAGGATATAAAGGTGCGCGTAGTGTGCGGCCTCTTAAAAATGTTCCTTTTTGAGTTAAAACAGAGATTTTCAGAAATGTATTTTAAAAGAATGATTTTTGGGACGGGAGAAATGCAGCAAGTAAGCACGTAAATTTTCTGGAGCCCGGTCAGTCTTGGAACTGAATAACCCCAAGCTGCCTAAGCTACCAGATTAACCTCAGATTTTGTCCTGGTGGAATTGCCAATGAAGCCGCCCAGCTAGGATCCAGGGAGGATCAAGCCGTACGGCTTCATCAAACAATTTTCCATGTTCCATTTTTTTCATTTGCAGGTTCTTGAACCACTTTCTCGTGTAAGGGATCACCGCCTCACATCGGTTTGAAGACATACGGTTAAAATTGAAAAACGAAGTCGCCACGCCATTTTGATTTCCTCAAAACTTTGAAAAAAAAGGATTTGGGTCCGGAGGTTAAGTTACCCCTTGGGAAGAACGTTTGGCGTTCACCCAAGGAGCATTGCCGAAGCAAGTCTTTCCAGATCCGACTTTCGTGCTTGCCTTTGTGCTTTCATGTGTGGGATGTGTTTTGATAAATGAGAGAATGTGCCAAGTGGTTTGGTCTTCCGGACGTATAAACCATGAGTTGGTTATCGCTCGGGATTCCTTGGATTTTTGATGTGTTCGGGACTTTGATCCCGTGCTCATCTTGGACTTATGACCATCATTATAAGACCTTGGGTCACATGTGATCGGAATAGGGATGCCTCTTTTTATAGTCCAAGAATGAGACTCTTTAGAAAGGAAGGACCTTTGCCCATCAATCCTACATCTTGAGACAATTTGAGCTTGATAGGGACATTTGTGCTCGTCTCAAGTGATGATCGGAGATGTAGGGGCTCAAGTTCATCCTTTTCTAAAGGAATATCTGGCTATGGCATCTTTATATGGAGGAAACGATGTAAAGATATGACCTTTACATCATTACGCCCCAAGAGATGCTTCAAGTACCAAAGGGACTAAGGGGAGGGGTATAAAGGTTGGATCTTTATACTCATCCTATGCCTTTTTGTGCCTTAAGAAGGTCAGTAGGCAATCCTTGGAGAGTGATCCAACCATGAGGGACATGGGGAATGCATTTTTAAAGTAAAGATGACATTTTTATGCAAACATATGTAATGAACATTATGCAAGCTATTACTAGGAATGTAAAGGGAGGACCTTTATGGCTTTTCTATGTCCTTTAAGAACCATTTAGGTGGACAATCCTTGGAAGCAAGGTTTATGGAAAGGTGGATGACATTTATATGAATAAAGATGACATTTTTAATGAAAAGATGACATTTTTATATGAAAAAGATGACATTTTCACATCATCATGTGAGAGATCCACCCTAAAACAAGCCATTTATGGTCTTATTGTTCATCCTTGGGATGGTTCCTCCATGAATCCTATGTGATAGGGGAATGGGGGGTATTATGATCTACATAGATAAAGACTTGATTTTTATGGCAATAAATCAAATATAAAGCAAGTAAATAGCAATATAAATAGCAAGGAGCAATATAAAAAGAATAACAAGTATATTTTAAAGAGAAATGGAGGAGAGTTTACCAATGGTGGTGTTCCACTATTTCCCTTGAAGGTTTCCTAAGGAAGGAGCAACTTTAGAGGGATTTTGGAGAGGAGGGAGGTGATTTTGAGTGGTTTCAGCTTTCTGGAATTTCGTGTTTTGAATTTGGCAGAGTAACAGTGCTCAAAATTGTCTATTAAAATGAATAGAGGAGGCCTCTATTTATAGGCAGCTTTGTGCTTTCTAATGAAGCCGTGCGGCTGTAACCTTTGGCTAATGAAGCCGTGCGGTCTTATCCATTAGTGACTCAGCCTGTTTCTAGAATCATGCAAGGTGGCATTCTAGAAGCTCTTTCAAACGAGGGACTACGTGGAATTTTCATTCCTAACAAGTCCTTCACCCCTTGGAAAGTTTGGAAAAGTTCCCAAATTGCCCCTGAACTTTAGAAAAGTCCGAGAAATTGCCGGGAAACTTAATCGGAAGGCATGAGCCAGATTTGGGTACTTACAACTTCCCCGGTGCTCTGCATCAATGCATTCCCTATAATCGGAGGTCATAGCCTCCATCATTGACGACAGCTGCACCAACAAAATCATCAATACAAGTATAGGGTGATAAAGAAAAACTTTTGAAAATATAAAGATTAATTACCTCGGTCTGGGTTATCCCAAGACGGGCCTGATAGGTCTCAGGAGATAGTTTTGCAGTCTTCAGCCTACGAACGAGATCAACATCACTTGCTCGTCGAGAGACGGCTGTCCCCATAATAAGTGGCAAACCATCCCTCTTCAGGTATGGGATCCCAGGTATTGGAGGAATCTGGGTGAGCTGAGTTGCCAACTCTATGACCTGCTCCCTCGTCATACCCACAGAGTATGAGCCTGGGGTTTGGGTCGGTGGAGTTGAAGGGTCGGAGGTGTTGGGAAGGTCGAAGAAGGCTTTCTTAAATTTTTCTCTCTCTCCCCCAGAGCCCATAGGAGGATCTTTCCTTTTTCTAGAGGCGTGGCTCCCCTATCCGAGCACCTTAGGGTTAGAGTCAGAGCTCCCAACGGTCTCAGGGTTAACATGCTCACCCTCCTCAGCGATGACCATCTGTTTGTCTGCGCCAGCAGCAACACTTGTCTCAACCTCAGCTTCTGCTGCTCTTTCAGGCGCGTCCACAAGCACTTGACGGCCCCCAGTATTCAACCCTTCAGCTACGGGCTCCCTTTCAATCATGGGGATGGCACCGGAGGCGTCCTTGGGAAGCTCTTCATTCCTTGTCATCATGTTTTCCTGACGATCAAACACGGCATTGGATGCCGCTCAGTTCTTCCTGGATTTGCTTCGGTCGTTGTCTCTAATTACCCCACTCATGATTTTTGCTTCGATTCTGTCGACGTCGGCTTGAGTGAGAGCTGCCAAACAAAAACGAGAAAGTTCAAGTTGTTTACGACGAGACAAAAAGACAAATTATCAAAATGAAAAGACAAGTTATAAGGACTTAACCCCCAATCATCTCAAGGTTAGCACAACGCACCTCGGGATGCCTGGCATGTGCACCCATACAATTTATACAATTCTCCTCCCAAGCTAAGTCGTCATGAATGACCCAGACGGGATAACGAGCATCAAGATTAATCTTTGCAAGGGGTTCAGGCCCAATGGACGGACTAGACATCATGTCGACCCTTATGTATCTCCAGTGTGAGGCCTCGATATCTTTATATGATACCCATCCGATGTCCAGCAAAGCATCAATCTTACTCTTAAGCTCTTTGGCCCACGGATCCGACCACACATGCTCGTCAGTGATGATGGCCATTTTGGGCTTTAGCCCGTGGACGGCCCGTAAACCCTTCGGCTCGTGGCCCGTATGGCCCGTGTCCGCCGGCCCGTGACCAAGCCCGTGATCCGGCCCGCCTATATTACGGACCAGGCTTTTCAGAGGAAAAGGTGGACGGAGCGGGCTAAGCCCGCGGGCTTCCAAGCCCGTCCAACTCTTTATCCGTTTGGCCCGTTTTTTTTTTTTTATAATTTATATTTAACGTTTGAATAATTAACACCAAAGTCATTGTGTCCAAGTGGTAAGTTTGCTCACTTATTCCACTTCACCCCGGGTTCGAATCCCCCTACCCCCTTTTCAGATTTTGAAAAAAAAAAGAGGGGAAATCCGTTTGGCCCGTGGATCCTTGGATCCGGGCCAAACGGGCGGGACTTACCATGGAAAAACGGACGGGCCGGGCCGGGCTTTAGCCCGTCTCCTCTCACGGATGGGCCGGGTTATACCCATTTGTCCGTTTGTCCGCTCATCGACGGGCCGGGCCGGGCCGGGCTACCCATTTGGCCTTCATCACTCGTCAGTAACCATTCTTTGATCTTCTGGAAAGGGGAACTGCCAGCCTACCCTGCTCTCAACCAAGATCATGTGGTTCTCCCAACCATACACTTTGTTTTGGGTGTCCAAAAACAAACCTCGTACATTTCTGTGCGAAGCAACACTGACAATGGACTTCCCCCGGATATTGGATCGGGTCGTCTTATAATATTGCCTGAAGACTTTGTTGTAGGGCTCGTGGCCAAGGAACCGGCAGGCTACGATGAAAGAGGATAGGGTCCTTACGGAATTGGCACTAAGTTCCATAGGCACACAGGTCGAGTCCTCTAAAAACTCGTTGATAAAGGGATCTAGGGGCAACCTCAGACCAAGCTCGAATTGTTTATAGACGAAAGCCACCTTCTCTTTGCTACTAAGGATGGCCCCTCGATGAGGCTCGTACTCAGCCAGACTGAGATGTTCAAGTCTATACGTCGAGGCTTGAACTCTATAGGATTTCCGTAGGGCGTCAATCATCTGAGCACCAATGTTACTCTTCCTCGTATTGACCTTAGTTATGGCCCATGCGCCCTCTTCACCAGCACCAAATCCTCGTTCATTTCTACCAGGTCGTACACTGGTATGGAAGGCGTCAACTATGTGAGGACCCCCGGCACTTGTGTTGGCCTCGTTAGTTTCCTGGCTCGGCTGTTGGGAATGACCGTCGTGATCCATGTCTACAAAACAAGGGGAAAGAGCAAGGGAATCAGTCCTAGCTTCAATAGGCGACGACCTATCTAAGGACAACCTAGATTCCCCTGAAACCAAATTCCTAAGTGAATCACGACGGGACAAGGAATAATAAGTTTGGATGTGATTGGGGAGGTCGTTCATAGATCTGAAGGGTGTTACCCTTGGGTCATCCTCTACAAATTCCCCAAGAACCTCATCAATGGGGAACCCCAATCTCACATTTTCAAAGTCAAATTTTACCAGGATTGAGGAGCACTCACTCAAAGGGATTTCTCTCCAGACACCTTTGGCACATTTGTATACCCTTTGATTGAGACCAAAACCAAACCTAACCCCTCTCTCAAAACTTACGGTTCTGGGGGCCATTAAGCAAATTCTTAAACCCCAAGAAAAACCCAGAAAACGAAGAACAATCAAAGAAATTACCTGTTTGAGGAATCGAAGATGAGTTTTCCGGTGAGTTTTCCGGTGGGAGATCAAAAAAATCTCTTATCCAAGCTCCCAGTTTCCGTATAAACGGAGAAGCCAGAACCGTTCAAGTCACCGGAGATGGTATTTCTTGGTCCCCGGAGTTGTTCTTGCTGGTTTCCGGAATTTTTCTCCTTGCTAAGTGCTCTCAAGAATTTTGGGTGCAAAAAGTTCAAAATGGAGGAGGGGGGAGGTATTTATACCTGGAGAATATGGAGGGTTTTTGCTTAGAAAACCCAAATGGCATAATGATGGAGGGTATTAAATACCAATGGCAATTTCCGAGGGGAATGTCCCATCATGGGACGCGTGTCATTTAATGGAGGAATCCTAGCCGCTCACGTCATCAACGCTGACATCACCATATTTCAAATTTCAAATTGACGGTCGTACGGACTACCCTCAAAGGAAGACCTAGGTCGTCAAGATGACCCATGAGTTGGGGGCCACTGAACGGAAAATTTCGTGATGGGTCAGGCCCAGTACGTTCTCTATGAGATATGAGCCCAGCAAGCCCACTAAGGGATCAAGACTAATGAAGCCCATCAAGGTTTGGGTCATGGCCCGTCGTACAATAAATGGCGATCGTCGCCAATGAGCGATCAAGCCCATCTAATGATGAGCCACCTCACCACATGGGTCAGAGCCCGTCTAACGGAGAACGACCGTCGCCGCCATTGAGCGACTTAACTCATCCGGAAAATGAAGCAACTCACTCGTCTACTCGCTCGTCGAGTCATCCATTAAGGCGACGATCTTACTGGACATACAGCTCCAGGTCGTCCCTTCATTTAACTTCCTCAATAAGCCTGCTCAATAGGCTATTTTGGGATAAAGTCAGACCTGCCACTGGGCCACTCTGCGCGTGTAATCACGGAACCAGAAGTAGCGCCAAGGATGTACAGGTTGACTTTCTATTATAAGGCAAACAACTTATCCGTGTCAGGCACAGCAGTGTCCTTGCTCGTACGGAGCAATCACAGTACGCCACGTGGACGCATGGAGACAAAAGCCAATCCAATGGCTAGAAATGATCCAATCCAACGGTCCAGACAGAAACCCTGATTCCATTTCACCTACTATAAATATGAGGACAGTTTCTTGGGCTAAGGTAATACATTTTTGCATATTCACGTATACACACACCCACCATATTTTTATCACCTTTCTCCGGTCCAAACACTGATTCTCACGCCGGAGGGCCTTGCCGGTCAAGCCCCGGCGCAGTTCACGGTGTATTTCTTATGTTGTGCAGATCAGAAGTCAGCCCAAATCATTTGTTGGACCCAGAGCTGAGCCCGAATGTATTCCTGCGTCATCAATAGATAATATTCATAGATCTTTGGGTGAAAAAATGATAGGCTAAATGAATTCAAGTTGTTTGTGCCGAATGAATAAGCTAGTATGTGATATTTATGTAGCGGAACGAGTGGATCTCACCCTACCACCAACCTTTATTAGATAAGTTACATTAATACATACTCCCTCCGTCCCACAAAACATTACCCCTTTTACTATTTTGGGCGTCCCACTTTCCTAAAAAGGAAATTTTTTAATACTTCTTTATTCATGGGACCCACTTGTCATACTCACAACACTTTTCAAATTTACTATTCTCTCCACTCATTCTCTCTCCTCCCACTCACAACACCTACTTTAATAACATTATTCCTTATTTTTCGTTCTCAACAGTAAAGGAGTAATGTTTTATGGGACTGAGGGAGTATGATTAATATATTTTATTTGATTACTTAACAGTTAAGCATTGATATAGCTATGATGCAGATGGGCTTTAAAGCCCACTAGTGGATAGCCCGTGCTCCGCACAAAAAAATAATTTGCCCTTTTTTATATTTCTTTCGTCCCTAAAAGTTTGTCTCATTTGACTTTTTTGTTGAACTTTGACCACAAATTTATGAGAGATTAATCATGTTCATGAAATTCTAAAAGTTATTGTTGATAATATTATTAATGATGAATCAATAGGAATTTTTAGAATTTCATGAACATAATTAAATTGTCATATATTTGTGGTCAAAGTTCAACTAAAAAGTCAAATGGGATAAACTTTTAGGGACGGAGGAAGTATTACTTATTTTATGTTTTTATTTGATAAAGTAGCATGACATTTTTTTGATGATATAAATCTATTTTATATCAATCAAAATATTTACATTTATAAATTCTGAAATTTTTTTTCTTTTAGTCTTTGTTGTATATATTTTATAGTACTTATTATGACAATTGAAATTTGAATAATAACAATGAATTATTATTATAATTAGTTAACTTCTAATTTTATAAATGATTGAATTAGTAATATTAAATATCTTAGATAATTAATGATTTTATACTAAATACACATATTATGATTAGTCAATATAATTAGAAAGTTATATGAGAATAGTGCTAGTATAGTAAGTTTAATACCCAATATTTATCAAATACAGAGTATAGTAACTATTAAATTAAATATTAATAGTTACCCTATGTATAGTAGAATTTATTATAAATAACGTTTTACATACGTAAACATTTAGGTTATTGTATTTAGTTAGTGTCTCTTTATATTACATCTTAATATGTGTTACTTATAACTTATAATATATCTTTATTACATATTATTTTTTTGCATAACTATAAGTTATCTACTAAAGTTATTAGTTAATTGTAAGAATGTAAATAGTTGCATATGAATGAAAAGACATATGACATGAAAGCTTGAGAAATTAGATAAAGCCATTGAGTCTTATGTGTCATCACCAGATTTAATCTATTTTAAAATAATATAGTATGAATTTAGTTTCCACCAATAATTACTTGGTGACTTTTTTATATTTCTCATCAATCATCTTTATTTAATTTTTTTGTAACTCTTTTTACTAATACCTTTGATTATCTCAATTTATCACTAAATTTGTATTTAGTTTTCATCAGTTATTATTTGATATGATTATTTGACATATTTGTTAAGTTCACCGTGATAGTTATAGTAATTGTTCTATTTAACTAATAATATTAGCTTATATTAAACTAAATGATAATAGTTACCCTATATAATTACTATTATGATTAACTAATACTATTAATAATAATAGTTAACATATATAGTCACTATTATAATTGACTAATAATAGTAATAGTAATAGTTAATCTATATAGTAACTATTATAATTAACTAATAATAGTAATAGTGATAGTTAACCTATATAGTAATTATTTTGATTAAATAATATTATTAATAGTAATGTTAACCTATATAGTAACTATTATGATTAACTAATACTATTAATATTAATGTTAACCTATATAGTATCTATTATAATTAATTAATACCAATAATAGTAATTGTTAACATATATTAACTATTATGATTAACTAATACTATTAATAGTAATATTTAAGGGATATAGCCAAGTGTATTTCGTGAAATGGTCAACAAAGATGACATAATACTTATATTTGTCATAGGAGTAGATGGGTGAGGTCCAAACGTTGGAGAAACACAAGTTCGAAAGGAGCATGAGATTGAAGAGTATAAACAGAAAACGGGAGTTTATGACTTTTATTAATGTTGAATGGATTACAAAAAGAAAGGGAACACTAGGAATAGACAATGAAAATTTCTTATTTAAAAGGGAAACAATAGGGGAGAGGGATGTCCTAGTCTATGATGCCAAGATTGAAGAGCTGTAGTGGTGTCGAGGTGAGCTTGTGGCGGGGTAGGGTACCATATGTAGACTCCACGATCATTAGTCCCGTGGAAGAATGCGGTTTGTCAAGATTTCCTTAATAAGAAAGAAAGAATGTGAGAATTCAATAAAAGCATTATTGTCTTTGCAAAACAAAGAAACAGATAGAATGTTGCGAGAAATTAAAGAAACGTGTAGGACATTATTGAAAGTGAGTGATGAATGAAGAGTAGGAAAAGAGAAGGAAACTATATTGAAAATGGGGAGGGCGGACCCGTCGCCGATAATGACATCATCACTGCCATCATAAGGGTGTTAAAGAGCAATGTTGAGAGGTCGTTTGTAAGGTGGTGTGTGGCTTCGCTATTAACAAGCCAGGGAGCCGGTGGTGGTGGGAGAGAGGTGGTAACTATGTGGGCTTGTGGCGGAGGTCGAGATTGGGTAAAGCAAGGTGAGTTGTTTGAGGTGGATGAAGTAGGAAAAACAATATTAGGGTAGTCACATTTGAACTGACGGCACTAATAGATTACGTGACCAACATAGCGACAATATTGACATTTACCCTTAAATGGGGCAGGAGAAGGGTTACGGGAGTGGGAGGGGTGGGAAGAATGGGATGATTTGTGAGAGGAAGGGATGGGTTGTGGTTGGCATGGGTGTGTGCCACATGAGCCGAGACTAGGAAAGAGGGTAGAGGGTTGTGTTGTTTGAGGGTGAGTTCATGTTGGATGAGTTTTTCGTGAAGAGCTTCAAAGGAAATGGGGTTATCTCTAGCACAGACAAAGTCGATAATAATAGGTTTGTAGGAATCATGGTCAAGTCCTTTGAGAACTTTAGAAGTGATATCCTATGAATTCATGGGTTTTTCTAGGATGGCTAGTTTGTCGGTGCAAAATTTTATGGATTGCATGTATTCGGTAATGGGGAGGGTGGATTTGGTTATGGATTCAAGGTTGTCTTTGACTTGGAGAATATGGCCACGAGACGGGTTGGTGTAGGTGGTTCGAAGAATGTTCCAAGCCTCACATGAGGTGGTTGCTTGGTAGACGAGTAGGGCTACAGCAGTGTCAAGGGTGCCTAGTAGGGCTCTGAGAATGAGGCGGTCTTACCTATTCCAGGTGACGGAGGCTGGGTTGGTGGTTGTTTTACCGTAGTAGTAATGGTGGCCGAGGGTGGTGGGTGAGATCCATCTACAAACTTAAGGAGGTCTAAGCCAAAAAGAAGGGAGGTATTTTGAGAGAACCACGAGAGATAGGTGAGAGGGGTAAGGATTTTGCAGTTTGAGAGGTTAACTAAGATGATAGGATGGTTTGGTCCAGCGGAATTAGGGATGGTGGTGGGGGGAGATTGGGTTGCCATGCGGAAGTCTGAAGAGGTGGAGGGCGGCAGCTGAAAAAAAATTATGGTTTGAAAATATTTTGATCACTAGGCTCTGATACCATATAAAATGTGCAACAACTAAGGTAGGGATATATATGGTCTTGATTACAAAATGAGAAGATATGAGAGATTTGGTTAACTTATCTACAAACAAAGAAAGTAAATATCAATAAAAGACTAGGAGATTGCTGTGATCACTGGATGATGACTTGTTTATAGAAGCAACGACTCCGTAAATTACAAGCAGGAGGGAAGTCACTATCTGAGAAATTGGAATCAAAGAGAGGACGATAGAAGTCGCAAATATGGGAACATAGTTCTCGAGTAGTAAAGAAAGTTTTCATAGGAACAGACTTGTGGAAGAAGGGAGGACCACAGATTTCTAATACATCTAAAATGGCGACATCCGCACCATGCCTTATGAGCATGGAATTTAGGTCCTTGCGAGATATCCTAGCCCATACCCCTCTATCTATCCTATAAAACCCTCCACTTTTCTTATTTTAACCAAATCTAACTTCTCTAGCACAAGACTTCGTTCGGGCCATAGAATGAAATAGAACAGAGAATAAAAGATTTATGAAGGTTTGAAGATTTACTTCGGAATATGCAGAAGATGAAAGAAATGTTGGAGATTTGAATATTAGGCCGAAAGTTGGCCAGAAACTTCAAGAGCAAGTGCAAATCTTCTAAAAGATCACCGAACGAGCTCTAAAACGGTTATCTAGGAAGGTGAATGTCCGAGAAGGGTAGAAGTGAACGAAACAAAAAGAGAACGAAAGGGAACGGTGAAAATGGACGTAGGAATAACAAGAGTTTAGCCAGAGTTAACCAAAGAAATCGGACTAGGACGAAGAGAGAGAAAAGTGAAAAAGAAGAAGGGTTTCCGTATTTATATGAAGAAGATGATTTTTTTTGTCCCTCAAAAAAGCATTAAATGATGTCCAAAAAATTGAATTTTTTGGACACCCCTAACCTAAAATGAAGGCCATGCGACCATTTATTGAAACCAAATCAAACCAAATTTAGTCTGATATTCAAACAAAAGTGATTTGGTTTTATCCAAAATCAAATCAAACTGAACCAAACTTCTATATGAGCTTCTTTTTATCCATTATTAGATTTGAAAATATTTTGATCACTAGGCTCTGATACCATATAAACTTTAGCAAATGATGATTTTTATTATTCACTTTGAATAGGTATTTATATATAAAATGTGCAACAACTAAGCTAGGAATATACATGATCTTGATTACAAAATGAGAAGATATGGGAGATTTGGTTAGCTTATCTACAAACAAGGAACGTAAATAACAAGAAAAGACTAGGAGATTGTCGTGGAAGTTGGAGGATCGTTGGGATCATTTAATATATATATATATATATATATATATATATATATATATATAGTTGGTCTTACAAAAAATGCATTTTTTTTAACCTTAGATTACAAAAAATGCATTTTTTTTTTAACCTTAGAAAAAATCATTTTTACACTGACACTTAATAACACTAACACTGTCACTTTTTTATACTGACATTTTTTTACACTAATACTGTCACTTTTTTACACTGACACTTAATATACACGTACTAATATTTTTTACACTAACACTAGCACTTTTTACACTGACAGTTAATATACATGCACTAGCACTTTTTTATACTGGCACTTTGTTACACTAACATTGACATATATATATATATATATATATATATATATATATATATATATATATATATATATATATATATATATATATATATATATATATATATATGGAAATTTGCCCCATAAGTTCCTTTTGGAACAAATCAATTTCCACTAAGTTCCTCATTGTATTAAAATGACCAGGAAGTTCTTTTTACAAGTGAACTTCCAATTTTGCCCTCACAACATTTTGAAAATATAATACAACATTCTGAAAATATAATACAACATTCTGAATTTTAAAAAAAAAAAATTGAAAATATAATACAACACTCTGAAAATATAATACAACACTCTGAATATAATACAACATTCTAAAAATATAATACAACATTCTGAATATAATACAACATTCTGAAAATATAATACAACATTCTGATTTTTTTTAAAAAAATAAATTTTTTTTCTGAAAATATAATACAACATTCTGAAAATATAATACAACATTCTGATTTTTTTTTTGCATTTAAAATTTCTTTTTATTATTAATTTTTTTTTGAAAATATAATACAATATTCTGAAAATATAATACAACATTCTTTGGGGGGTATTTTCGTCCAAAATGACAAAAAATTGATACACTCATTTAAAAGGAACTTATTGAGCATAGATTTTAAAAAAGGAACCTATGGGGCAATGACCCTATATATATATATATATATATATATACATATATATCAATGTTCTAAAAGATCCCGCCTAAGGGCGCCTAGGCCTCGCCTAGGCGCTAGGCCCCTCTCCAACGCCTAGTTCTAAGCCCCGCCTAGGTCTCGACTAATCCCGACTAGTCCCCGCCTAGGCGCTAGGCCCGATTCCGCCGCCTAGCATCCGCCTAGCGCTTTATAAATAAATAAATAAATATATATATATATATATATGTATATATATATATATATATATATATATATATATATATATATATATATATATATATATATATATATATGTATATATATATATATATATATATATATATATACATATATATGTATATATATGTATGTATGTATAATGCATGGAGCTAGCTTGAACAACATATGAACAACATATTTCGAGTATAATATTTTGATTAAAGGCTATAAATACAATACCATTGATATTCTAATCCAAAAAATATCCACATCTTCACAAGTCTCCTGGATGAGCCTTACCAGACAGCATGAAAGCGTGAGCTTTTTGGGAACCTTCTTGTTTTCTTATTTCAAAAAACTTCTATAATGGTAAGAAGATTTTGGGACTTTCATGAAAGATTTATTATTGTTCTACTTTGACTAGGATATTGTAAATAGAGTAAATATCTTTTATTTATGTACATAGTTTTATATTAGGACTAACCTACTAATATTCTATTTCCTTGTGAGTGTGTTTATGTTTTCTTATAAGAAAAGAGATCTCACAAAGGAAGATGTTGATTACTTGAAGATCTTCTCCATGGTGCATTATAAATACAAAGCATTCAGCACAAGAGAAGAAACGAAAATTCTGAGAGAAATATACATATTCTTCACAGTTTTCAACATAGTGGTTTTAGGTTTTGAGTGAAGGTTGTGAGACACATCCGTAACTCACATCTAGATTTTCATAGAGTTCTTTGTTTTACTTCTGACTAAAATAGGACCTACTTGGGAAAGGGGTATTGTTCTTGTCGTAGAAGGTGATTAGAACTCGTTTAGTATTTTAGTATTTTAGTTTTTCACTTATTTATTTTTGTAAGCAACCAAAAGTTTTTATAGTGAAAAGTTTTTGGGCGTAACCCTAGTTTGCTGATCACACAGATCAGTAAGCATATATAACTCTTGTGTTATTGCTTTTAATTTGTTTAAATTCGCTGCATTATCTGTGGATGTGAGGACAGTTGTAAGACACATCTGTACTCACATCCGTTGTCTGTTGCGTGATTAAAGCTTCCTAGCTATACGGAACTTTCAATTGATATCAGAGCCAACTCTCGATATATTACTGAGTGTTAATCCAGAAAGTGTAGTCATTATGGAATGCCAAAATCTCCAAAACAGGCCTCCTGTCTAGGATGGTACGAACTATTCTCTTTGGAAGTCTAAGATACGTAATTACATCAAAAGTATTGATGAAAGGGCTTAGATGTGTATCCTTGTTGCATGGCAACCTCCTACTGTGGAGAAGAAGCCTGCTTCTGGTGTTTGTGAGTCTATTTTCGAAAGAAAACCTGAAGAGCAATGGACTTTTGAAGAAATTCAGGCTGCTAATTATAATTCAAAAGCTATGGGTGCTATTTCCAGCCATGTTTCTGGGAATATGTACAAGCTTATCACTAATGAGAGTGTAGCCAAAGCTGCTTGGGATATCCTGCAAACACAATGTGAGGGTGCTCCAAGTGTAAAAGCCACTAGGCTTAGAATTTTAATGGATAGGTTTGAGTTACTTCGAATGGAAGAAACTGAGGACATTGTGTCATATGCTGCTAAGATTCATGAGATTTCAAATGAGTGCACAAGTCTAGGAGAATCAATCTCCAATGCAAGACTTGTGAGTAAGATTTTAAGGACCTTACCTGAAAGGTTCAACATAAAAGTGGCTGTGATTGAGGAAACTAATGACACCAAACTGTAGGTCTAGACAAAATTATAGGTATGTGACTGTGTTTGAGCTAAACCTTGAAGCTCAGAAAAAGAACAAAACACACAGTCTTGCTCTCAAAAGTGCTGCTGCATTACCAAAAGAGCTTGTGGAATTATCCTCTGAGATTGACAAGTCTAATCTAGAAGAAGAGGATATGGCTTTTATTTCAAAGAAATTCAGTTTTATACTGAAAAATAAAAGAATGAGTAAATTTCCTATCAGACCTACTCCCAGTGCTGCTGAAAAGCCAAAACCCAGCACTGATAAAGGATTCAAGAAACCAAGTTTTGAAAATAACAAACCCTCTGAGTCTGTTCAATGTAGGGCATGTCGTTGCTTTGGTCATTATGCCAATGAGTGTGCTAACACACTCAAAAAGAAGGGAATGAGCTTAACTGCTACCCTTAGTGACAGTGAGGATGAAGATGAAGTGGCTAACATGTCTGTTATCAATTGCCATTCTGTGTTAAATGCTTTTTTTTTGCAGATATAGAAGATGAAGTTTCTGAAAAATCTTTGGATGTGGTCTCAGATGTGAACACATCTGGTGTCACATCTGACCTAATACTGAACTGTTTCACAGTAAAAGGAGATTCTGAAGATGAAGATAGGGACTCCCCTATGAGGAACTTTTTGCAACATACAAGGAGTTGCATACAGATTGGATGAAAAGATTGGACAAGATTGAGGTACTTGTTAAGGTAAATAAATCTCTTTCTGATAAATTGGCTGCTTGTGAAGATGAAAAAGCTGTACTTTCAAAGGAAAATGATGTTCAAAAAGATACAATTGCAAAACTTGAAGTCCTTGTGAGCAAAAGAGAAGTTGACCTTGAAAAATTCAAGAATGAATGTGAAAAAGCTGAAAATAATTTTACCAAGTTAAACAAAAGTAAAATGAAACTTGATGAAGCTATTTCTATAGGTCAGCTTAACAAAACTGGTTTGGGCTTTGAAAAACCTAATTTGGTAAAGGAGGGATGTGAGACTTCTACTTCAAAAAGTATGAAAAAACCAATTTTTAGAGAAAAAAATCCTTTTAAGTGAGAAAAGACCTAGGAAGAGGCACTACATCTGTCACTATTGCCTTGCTCCTGGTCACATTAGACCCTTCTGTTACAAACTAAAGGCTGATAAAAAATCTGGTTACTTCAATCAGCCTCAGATGTGTGAGAAGATGTATGCACATCCGAACACACATCCTGGTAATCTGAGACCTCTGCAACCCAAAAAGAAAGCTGTAAAGCAGTGGGTGGTCAAACCAAGTGCCACCTGCAATGTTGTTTACTCCTCCCTCAAGAGTACTGTCTCTAGCTCTTGGTATTTTGATAGTAGGTGCTCTAGGCACATGACTGGAAACCAAGCAGTTCTTCTTGACTATGAAGTAATTAGTGGAGGGAAAGTAAATTTTGGTGGAGGTGCTCAAGGAAAGATTGTTGGGAAAGGAACCCTAGATGTCAAGGGTCTCCCAAAATTACACAATGTGTACCATGTGGAAGGCTTGAAAGCCAACCTGATAAGCATCAGTCAACTGTGTGATGATGATCTTTATGTGAAGTTTGATAAACACCTATGTGAAGTGTTTGATAAGGATAATAAATGTGTGTTTACTGGTCCTAGATCTGCTGACAATTGTTACCAATTTGGTGACAATCTTTCTTGCCTAATCTCAAAAGCTAATGATGTCAATCTGTGGCACCAAAAATTAGGGCATGCTAGCTGTAGAACTCTGGAAGAACTTCAAAGGATTGAAGCTGTTAAAGACCTCCCTAAACTGAACTTCAAGAACCCTGATGTCTGTGGTTCATGTCAAAAGGGAAAGAAAACAAAAGCATCACATAAAAAGGTCCAACAGAGCTCCACATCTAGGTGCTTGGAGCTGATTCACACTGATTTAATGGGACCTATTGAAGTAGAAAGCTTTGGTAGGAAAAAGTATGCCTTTGTGTGTATTGATGATTATTCTAGGTATACTTGGGTAATGTTCTTAAGAGAGAAATCTGAAACCATAGGTGAATTCAAGAATTGGTAGAAAAGGGTTAGAAATCTTTATGGTCTTAAGACTGTGAGGATTAGGTCTGACCATGACACTGAATATGAGAACCAAATGTTTACCAATTTTTGCAATTTTAAGGGAATCGCTCATGAATTTTCAGCACCAAGTACCCCACAGTAAAATGGAATTGCTGAAAGAAAGAATAGAACTTTGCAAGAAATGGCTAGGGTTATGCTAAGTTCTAAAAACCTGTCCAAGAAATTCTGGGCAGAAGCATTGAACACTGCTTGTCACATTGGCAATAGAGTGTTCCTAAGGATTGGTAGCACTGTCACTCCATATCAAATCCTCCTTGGAAAGAAACCAACTGTGAAGTACTTTCATGTGTTTGGATGTATTTGTTACATTCTCAATGATAGAGAATACTTATCCAAATTTGATTCAAAAAGTGACAAAGTAATTTTCATGGGTTATTCCACAAATAGTAGAGCTTACAGAGTTTTTAATCTCAAAACTAAGACCATTATGGAATCTGCTAATGTTATATTTGATGACTCACTTGATCTTAACATCAAGACTGTTGAGGATGATGTTTCAGGTTGCTTACTGGACTGGAAGGATGAAGAAACAGGTAATGAAAAACCAAAAGAAGCTTCCAGTGCTGAAAAATATGCTGAACCTGATAAGGATGTAACCAAGGATGTAGACACATCTGCATCCACATATGAACCCACATTTGCTCCCACATCCACTCAAAATCCTGTAACTGAGGACAGTTCCTCTGAATCTGATCAGGATGGTGCTTCAGATGATAATGTGGATGGGTGTGTGGATAGATCAAAGGATATTCCTTCTAAAATCCAGAAAAACCACCCCACTTCACAAGTTGTAGGAGATGTGCATGCTCAAGTGAGAACTAGACAAAAGGACAAAGTGGACTATAGAAAGATGGCTGGTTTGTGGAGTTGCTCCTCAGCATACTCCCAGGTAAGTTTTTGCTGTTTGTTTCAAAGATTGAACCTAAGAATGTTGTTGAAGCATTAAAAGATGCTGACTGGATTCTTGCTATGCAAGATGAGTTGATTCAATTTGAAAAGAATAAGGTATGGACTCTTGTTCCTAGACCCTCTCATGGAAATGTCATAGGAACCAAATGGATTTTCAAGAACAAAACTGATGAGCAAGGTGTGATCACTAGAAATAAAGCTAGATTAGTTGCTCAAGGTTACACTCAAATTGAGGGAATTGATTTTGAGGAGACATTTACTCCTGTTGCAAGAATTGAGTCCATTAGGCTTTTGTTAGCTATAGCTTGTTATCTCAAGATTACTCTTCATCAAATGGATGTTAAGAGTGCTTTTCTAAATGGGATATTGAATGAGGAAGCCTATGTCGAACAACCTAAAGGCTTTGTGGACTCTAAGTATCCTAACCATGTGTATAAGCTAAAGAAAGCTCTGTATGGGCTAAAACAAGCCCCTAGAGCTTGGTATGGTAGGTTGACTGACCATTTGCTTCACCTAGGATTCAAGAGAGGTGAGGTTGAAAAAACACTATTTGTGAGGAAAAATAAAAAAGAGATTCTTGTGGCACAAATCTATGTGGATGATATTGTGTTTGGGTCAAATTCTGACCCTATGCTTGCTGAATTTTTGGATAGTATGACTTCAACATTTGAGATGAGTATGGTAGGTGAGTTAAACTTTTTCTTAGGCCTACAGATTAAACAATTCAAAGATGGCATGTTCATCTCACAGTCTAAGTATGCCAAGAATCTTGTGAAAAAGTTTAAACTTGAACACTCTTCACATCAAAGAACACCAATGGGATCTTCCCAAAAGCTAAGTCATGATTCAGATGGTGAGAGTGTTGATCAAACCCTGTACAGAAGCATGATAGGAAGTCTGCTTTACCTCACTGCAAGTAGATCTGACATTATGTACAGTGTGTGTCTCTGTGCAAGATACCAAGCCAACCCTAAGGTGTCCCATCTGAAAGCCTTGAAAAGAATCATTAGATATGTGAGTGGGACTGTGAACCTAGGACTGCATTACTTTAAAGAAACAAACACCAATTTGGTTGGGTACACTGATTCTGATTGGGCTGGAAATAGTGATGATAGAAAGAGTACCACAGGTGAATGTTTCTACCTAGGAAATAACCTTGTGTCTTGGTATAGTAGAAAGCAGAATTGTGTGTCTTTTTCCACTGCTGAGGCTGAGTATGTTGCCATTGGGAGTTGCTGCACACAACTGCTTTGAATGAATCAAATGTTGAAAGATTATGGATTAAATAGCAAAATTTTGACTGCTTTTTGTGATAACAAAAGTGCCTTGGACATATCTAAAAATTATGTCCAACATTCTAGAACAAAGCACATTGATATTAGACATCATTTCATTAGAGATCTTGTTGAACAAAAAACTGTGTGTCTGAAATTTATTGGGACTGAAAATTAATTGGCTGATATATTTACAAAGACATTAGCTTTGGAGAGATTTTCCTCCTTGAGGAAGTCTCTTGGTTTGTGTGATATCTAAGGTTGTGAGCACAAATGTGTCTCACATCCTCTAACACATCTGTATATTAGATTAACTAAATATATGTATATATATATATATATATATATATATATATATATATATATATATATATATATATATATATATGTATGTATATATATATATATATATATATATATATATATATATACATGTATATATATATATATGTATATATATATGTATGTATATATGTATGTATATATGTATATATATGTATATATATGTATATATATATGTATATATATATATATATGTATATATGTATATATATATATATATATGTATATATATATATATGTATATATATATATATGTATATATATATATATATATATATATATATATATATATATATATATATATATGTATATATATATATATATATATATATATATATATGTATTTATATATATATATATGTGTGTATTTATATATATATATATATATATATATATTTATATATATATATATATATAAATCAAAAATTATATCATGCATTAGCACAAAATTTCTCAGTGTGGTCACTTGTGAGTCTTAATCTTGACATTATTTTTTATCACTTAATTGTGAGCACTTCCTGTTCATGTCATCTTTTGATGACTTGATATAACCTTCCTAGGTATCTCACAGTGGGTGCTACAAAAGAAAAAATATAAGTGAGAAACAGCTGCTTCACCCTTAGTATGAAGCCGGACCATTGTGATCAAGTGATTATCATAAGAAAACTTGAAATCAAACTTGACAAGATCATTGGGAAAAAGGGCTATCTTTGGGATCAAGTAAAGTGAAAGCTACTCACAATGCAAAAATCCACAACAAAAAAATTGGTGGATGCATCCTAGAGGCTGTGTAGATTGGATTATTGCTCATTGACTTTTTGTGATCTAAATGTGTTCCCAAATGTGACTCACATCCTATGCCACATCCATAAGCTGAGAATTTTTCCATCACCTGTGTGCTTGCATCATGCTAGGCATACTGCAATTTTTAGGACATATAGAAGCTTTGTAAATATGCTAGTTAATTTATTTTCTTTCTTAATTTATTCTTTGATTTTATAGGTTTTTGATCTTCAATATCTATCATGAAAGAAAAAGGTGTGTATCATTCTTTGTTTGAAAAGGTTGAAAAATTTCGAATGAGATTCTGTTTTTATTAAAGATATGGCTGAATTATTTTTGTTTCCATAAAAATTTATCAAAATCTAGTTTTATTTGATCCCCTATTTCTTCGAAGGTGGTTGTGTGTGGTAATCTCAAAGGTTTCTAGCCGTTGGAGGACTCCTAAGGTATTTAGGTTGTGTGAGACCTTTTTGGAGAAGGATTCCAAGTTTCAGTTGGAAAGGGAGAGCTGTGAGTATTAATTAGCCCTCACATCCATCCCATCCCCCATAAATCCATGCTAAACCTTTTGTTCTTCCTTCTTTTTGCACACAATCACACACACATTGCAATTAATTCCCTTGCACTGTTCAACCTAATGCTCTTGAATTGTTTAAATGGCTGAGCACTCAAACATTCGTGAGGAAGACGTCCTAGACATTGAGCCCCTTTCTGTCGCCATTGCTGAAGCTCCAATTACCACCAACCCTGTAATCTCCAAATTCCTTGCTGAAATTCCTCCTCCCTCATCCTCGTCTAGCTCTTCAACGGAAAGATCTCCCTCTAAATCTCCTACATTGGAACCCCTGTCTGTTCCAACTGCTTTTGAAAACCCTAAAGCTCCAACCTCTTCGGTTTCACAACCATCGGTTGTCGCCCCTGTTTCACCCTCTGTTGAACCTTCTTCAACCAAAAAGAGGAAGCTAACCCCTGCGAAACCCTTGGGCCATGCTGCAAATCCTGTTCCCCAACGCAATCTACGCCGATCTCATAGGGTTAGGAAGCTGTCAGAAGCTGACAAGCTGAAGAATCTGAAGAAACCTGGTGGTAAGCCCTCTACTGCCATAGCTTGTGATGATGAAGAAGAGGTAGTTGCTCCTCTTGTTAGGACTAGGGCTCAACCCTCAAAAATTACTCCTCCTATTGTTTCTCCTGTCCCTACTCCTTCTGAAGCTATTTCCCATGCTGATCCTATTGATCCTGTTCCATCCTCTCCTATTAAGCCTTCTGATCCCATTATCCCTGCTCCTACTCCAGTTGTTGATGCTCCTGCCCCTGAGGCTGCAAATCCTGTTGATGATCCCTCTGTATTTAGTGATGAGGAGCCTTTGGCCAATATCTTGATGGAGTTGAAAGGCAAGAAAAAGGTGGCTGCTACAGACCTAGAGCCTATTGAAGAAGAAGCTGGAGATTCTGAGTCCAGCTATGATAGTGATGACACTGCCTCAGATGCCAACTTCAAACTGGGAAGAGATGAGCTTGAACAAGAAAAGGAGGACCAAGAAAAGGATGCCTCTTCTGATGATGAGACAGAGGTGGAGTCTGTCAAAATACCATTCCCTGCAAAGGATGTGTCTGAAGATGTGCACACATCCAGGCGCACATCCACCCGGAAGAAGGCTGATAAGGGTATTTCTACAACTCGTTCCATTACTCCTGCCCCTAAACCCTTTTCTATGAAATTTTTAACCAAGAATGCCTCTGACAGGTTTGGCCTGATTTCTAATAAGGCCTTTATTGTGGAGATGAAAAGAGATAGAGAAACTTTCTTTAAATTAGGTATGGATAAATTCTTTGAAGAAAGAGGATTGTTTTTAACTGTGGATCACCCTCTCCCATTCTACCCTAAGATGATTTATGAGTTTTATGTCAACTTGACCAAAGGGCTAGATAGATACTCCTCTCCCTACACTGTCTATGTTAGAGGAAAGTTTGTCCCCTTTTCCCCATCTGTCATCAATGATTTTCTTGGGTTAGATAATACTTTGGATCAGCTTTGTGCTATTTCTGATGAAGAACTTGTGTCTGCAATCACCCATGGCAAAGTAACCACTTGGCCTATAAAGCCAAAATATTTTGGAAGTGGTTCTTTACCCTTTCTCTATTGTTTTCTCCATACTATTCTTGTTGCCAATCTGTGTCCCTCAAATAACAAGACTTCTGTTACAAGGATACATGCTGACTTGCTGTATAGGTTGGGTGCAAAAATGCATATCAATTTTGGAGACTTTATTTTTAGGAAAATTTGTGCCTATGGAGAATCACCCTCTAAGAAGTGGTCTTTACCCTATCCCTCTCTATCTCTCAAATTTTGATTGCCAATGGTGTTAAGCCTGAAAAAGGTGAAGAAAAGGTTGAAAAGTTTGATTTGTTTAAGGAGACCAAAACCCTCCTAGACACTAAACAAAGATATGTTGATCTCCCTTTGGGTACTGTCCCTGAAATTTCTATGCCAGATGTGGACACAACTGAACCCACATCTGAAGATCCTTTTGATGCTCAAATTAAGGATTTGGATGCTGAAATTGCAGTTGCTGAATCTCATTCCTCTGCTTTAACTGATCAACTCCAAGCCTCCATTTCTCATGCCAATAATCTCAAGGACCTTAAGGATAGACTCCTCAAATGGCATGCTAACCTTTCTGCTCAAAAAGGGGGAGATGATCCTGCACCTGCTGCTGCTGGAAATAGAGTTTGGGATGCTGCTGTTGCTGTTGCTGCTGCTGGCTGGAGGAGTTGGAAACTTTGAATTAAGGAGGAGAAGACTTTTTAATAGTTGTTTTACTCTAATGGTTTCAAGACAATTTTAATTGTTTTTTAGTTTTAAACAATGGGCTGTAATAACTTTAATTAGGATGCTGCTGAATGGTTTTTGTATTTGCTTTTTAATGAACTGCTGCTATTCTGCTCTAACTTGTTCTATGCAGTTTTTATGTGTGGATATGTTAACACATCTGGACACACATCCATTCAGGGGAAGTTATGTTTATTTTATGTTTTTATCTATACTATCATAAATCTTTGGTTTTGATCAGAAAGTCCAAAATAGGGAGAGATTGAAAGCGTGAGCTTTTTGGGAACCTTCTTGTTTCCTTATTTCAAAAGACTTCTATAATGGTAAGAAGATTTTGGGACTTTCATGGAAGATTTATTATTGTCCTACTTTGACTAGGATATTGTAAAGAGAGTAAATATCTTTTATTTATGTACATAGTTTTATATTAGGACTAACCTACTGATGAGTAGGTTTTATACATATCATTTACCTATGTTTCCGGATTATTCACATTGATTTTTAATGTATTTAGATTAGTTTTGATGTATTTGAGAGACATTTTGTAATGTGAGGTTTTTGTGAGGAATGATGCACTTTGAGGGTAGTTTAGTCTTTTTGCTTTGTAATTGGATGTGGATCTCATGAAACCGAAGATTGCAAGTCAACCATCAATGGAAAATTCAGCAAATCGGTCAAGGTTCAAGGAAAAAGGTCAAAGAAAGTCAAGGAACGAAGGCCGGGTCAAAGCTGAGTCAAAGTTGAAGATATCTGCACAGAGCACGAGTGGAAAGTCTTTAGCGCGAGTGAAGAAGGCCAGAGCACGACTGGGGCACGACTGGGAATCAAGGCATAAACCAGGCCAAACTGATCAGAACGAGTTAGAGGCCTTAGCACGACTCGTGAGCACGAGTGGGACTGAAGGGCACGACTCATGCCAATTAGCACGACTCGTGCCCAGGCGCGTATCATGACGTCATTCCGGTGTTTGGAGCAGATTTTTATGGTTTTAATTGATTTCGTTTCCTAATTAGTGTAGGACTGAATTAAGGAGTATATATATACTCCCCTTAGAATACTTTTTAGGTACCTTTTGTTTTATTTTTCTGCCTAGGTTTTGGAAGTATTGAAGGATTTTGGATTTCCAAGGTTTTCAAGATTTCCAGGTTTGATGTACCATTGTTATTCATATTTTGTGATCTTTATCATGAATATGAGTAGCTAAATTTCCTTTTCATGGATTGGATGTAGTAATTGTGGAACTTCTATGCTAATTTGAGTTTTAATTCTTTCAAACTTTCTTGTTCTTATTTGATGAATTAATTATCATCCCCTTAATGTGTTTTAGATTGTTGCACTACCGTGGACAGTTTATTTAAAGAACACTAATTCATCAATTAGGTTGGATTGTTGGCCTACCGGAATACAAGACAACCTAGATTCATTTATTTCTTAGTTGCTTAATGAGTTTCTTGAGTATTGTTTTGACCTACTGGAATTTACAATGCGAAAGAAATATTAGGGTTGCAATTCGAACACCAAACGTCCCAACCCTTAATCAAGTGAAAGAATCTTTGAACGAGATTGTTATTTTTGTTATCGAAACCTTAGCATAGAAGGGAAACAATTATGAAATCCAATCCGTGAATTCATTTAATCTGGTTAAATCGTTATTTCTTGTTTACTTGTTTTCTTCAATTCATTAGTTTAATTTCTTGCTTTAGTAATTTAGTTAATAAACCAAATCAAAAACTCCTCTTTTTGTTACTTTCTGCATTAATTAAATTTACTTGTTGAAACACCCAAGTCTCTGTGGTTCGACCATTGCTTATGCATATTGCTACAACGGTAACTTGTACTTGCAAGGTATTTTTATTACACAGTGGAGTTATCTCCATCAAGTTTTTGGCGTCGTTGCCGGGGACTTGTTGTAATTTTTAACAAGTTTATTTAATCGGTGCATGTTTGGTCGCCAGTCATTGGATCCTAAGTTGGTTCCTTTGAACGACGATATAGACAAAATTATGAGAGGCATTCCCTCTACTCAAGTGTGCGAAACTGATTCTGAAACTTCTGTCACCGAGACAGAGGTAACTTTTAGTGACTTAGAAACTTCTTCCACCGAGGGAGAAGAATTTGCATTTGATATGGCTTTGCAAGCCCCCACCATGGATGCCTTTTCTAGGCCTCGGGTTGACACATCTGTGTCGTGTATTGTGTTAACGGATGCAACAAAAAGTTATGAGGTAAAAGGCCATCTGTTTAACATGATCCCTAAATTTCATGGCCTCCCCTCTGAGGACTCTTTGAATTTCTTGAGGGAATATATGATGATTGTGTCATGTTTTCCGTTAAGAGAAGGTGTGACTGATGAGCACCTAAGACTGAAATGTTTTCCCTTTGCTTTGAGAGATAATGCTAAGATGTGGCTTATGTTGCTTCCGCCTAGGAGCATTACTACTTGGGATGAGTTACATGATATATTCCTGAGAAAGTATTTCCCACATGCCACGTTAGCCACCTTTAGACAGAAAATCATTGGGTTCACCAAGGACTCATTTGGTGCAGTGTCCCCACCATAATTTTTCTTTACCGTTATTGCATCAGACTTTTTATGGGGGGTTGACACAAGCCGATCAGGCTATGGTTGACAACGCAGCCGGAGGCTCTTTAGGAGCCAAAACTGCGGATGAGACCCAAGACCTTTTTGAGAGACTAGCATCTAATTCGCAACAGAAGGGGTCAAGGGGTAAAAAAAATAGTGCGAATGGAATAGGGATGAATGATGAGATTTCAAAACAAATTGCACTTCTTAATCAAAAATTTGTTAAGTTGGCCATGAGTAGTACTTCCAATTCTGCTTCCAATGTGTCATCTGTTGGTAATGTAATGCATGATAGTTGTGTAACTTGTGGTTCTAACACTCATTCTTATGAAGTTTACCCCACCACTAGCCCCCATTTATATGAGCAAGAACAGGTACAAGCGATGCAAGCATATATGCAGAGGTTCTCGCAGAACAATCCATTTTCACAGACATACAATCCGGGGTGGGGGAAGCACCCTAATTTTTCTTGGGGAGGAAACCAACAGCCGAATAAAACTCTCCACCCCCAACCACCACCGCAGGGGCCTTATGAAAGGAAAAGAGAGCCTTGGGAAGAGGCCATGGATCAAATGAGAGCGGAGCAGCAGCAAGCAAATAACAATCAAGCTGCTGCAATGAAAAAGTTGGAGACCCAATTGGGTCAGTTGGCAGAGGCATTACAAGGACGACAGCCGGGCACATTCCCTAGCCAAGGGGAGCAAGCGAAGGCCATCATCACTTTATGTGGTGGCAAACAGGTAGACAATCAGGTAGTTTCTCCTTCTTCTCCCTCTAAACACCCTGTCGTTGATTCCCCTGTTGTGGAAAATCCGAATGTGGAAAATGTGGTTGTTGAGGATGTTGTGTCTGAGGATGAGGGTACCAATGGATTGGGGCAAAATGTGAATGTTGAGACTCCGAACCCCAAGCCATATGTACCCCCTGTTCCTTTTCCTGGTAGATTTTGAGGAATAAACTTGATCACCAAATGAAAGAATTGATTGACATGTTTTCAAAAGTTAATATAAATTTGCCTTTGTTGAATGTGATCAATAATGTTCCTGCATATGCAAAATTCTTTAAAGAAATTAATTCCAGGAAAGTTCAGTATGGGAAAGATGATAAGTTGGTGTTGGGTGAGAGTGCGAGCGCTGTGGTCAAACATAATCTTCCACCGAAAATGAAAGACCCCGGGAGTTTTCTAATTTCCATTACTTTGGGGGATTCTCACACGGTGAAAGCTATGCTTGATCTTGGGGCAAGCATTAATCTGTTACCTTATTACATGTATCTTGAGTTGGGTTTACCTGAGCTAAAACCCACTATGATGGCCCTACAACTTGCCGACCGGTCCATTAAAAGACCATTGGGCATCGTAGAGGATGTTTTAGTTCAGGTTGGTTCATTGATCATTTTGGTAGATTTTGTGGTTCTAGAGATGCCTCGCGGTGAGGGTAGTCGCCGTAATTCACCCATATTGCTTGGGAGACCATTCATGGCAACGACCAACACCGTGATCAATGTTGGTAATGGCACTCTCTCCATGACCGTCGCAAATGAAAAGATTGAAATTAATGTTTTTGAAGTAATGAAAAATGCGGTGGGTCATGATGAGTCTTGCATGTTTGTGGATGAGTTTGATGAGGTTGATGATTGTGTGAGTGAGATTTCATGGCATGTGAGAGATTGTGAGGAGTTAGAATTTTTGATGTCAATGAGCGGTGAGAAACCTAGGGATAATGCGGATGCTCAACTGATGGTTGTGGGTAAGGCCGACGAGCACCATCCTAGTGATGGCCCGTTTCACCCCCTAGGCCACTTCAATGAGAAGTTGGCGCCCTCTATTGTGATTCCCCCGGTCCTTGAGCTGAAAACTCTCCCTTCAAATTTAAAATATGCATTCTTAGGAGAGGGAGAGACTTTGCCTGTTATAATTGCATCTGATTTGTCCACAGAACAAGAGGCCCAATTGATTGCTGTTTTGTGTGAGTATAAAGAGGCCATTGGGTGGACATTAAAGGACATTAAGGGAATTAGTCCCTCGATGTGCATGCACAAAATTCATCTCTTGGATGGTGCTAAACCGTCTAGGGAGAGACAGAGAAGGTTGAATCCTCACATGGAGGAAGCTGTGAGAAAAGAGTTCCTTAAGTTACTAGATGCGGGTATTATTTACCCGGTGGCTGAGAGTGAATGGGTAAGCCCGGTACAAGTTGTACCAAAAAGATCGGGCATTACTGTTGTTCAAAATGAGAAAGGTGAGGATGTGCCAATAAGGGAAGTGACTGGTCTTAGGATGTGTATTGACTTGAGAAAATTAAATGCTGCGACCAAGAAAGATCACTTTCCCTTGCCTTTTATTGATCAGATGTTAGAGAGGTTGGCGGGTCATTCTTACTATTGTTTTCTTGATGGTTTTTTGGGGTATAATCAGATTGCCATAGCCCCTGAAGATCAGTCCAAAACCACCTTCACATGTCCTTTTGGCACATATGCGTTTAGGAGGATGCCATTCGGGCTTTGCAATGCACCTGCGACATTTTAAAGGTGTATGACCTCCATTTTTTCTGATATGATTGAGAGGTGTGTTGAGGTATTCATGGATGATTTTTCTGTTGTAGGGGATAGTTTTGAGGGTTGTTTAAAGAATTTGGCATCTGTGTTGAAAAGGTGTTGCGAAACCAACTTGACTTTGAGTTGGGAAAAGTGCATTTTCTTGTGAAACATGGTATCGTTTTGGGGCACATTGTGTCGAGTAAGGGGATTGAGGTTGATAGAGCTAAAATTGAGGTGATTGCTAAGCTACCTCCCCCAAATTCGGTCAAGGGTGTGCGAAGTTTCCTTGGGCATGTGGGTTTCTATAGGCTATTCATAAAATACTTTTCAAAAATTTGTAAGCCTTTATGTAATCTGCTTGCCAAGGAAACGGAGTTCATTTTTGATCAAGAGTGTGTTGATGCTTTCAATTTGCTTAAAGAAAAGTTAACGTGTGCTCCCATTCTTTCTAGTCCCAATTGGTCTCACCCTTTTGAGATCATGTGTGATGTCTCGGACTTTGCTAATGGGGTTGTTTTGGGACAAAGGATAGATAAATTACCTTCCGTTATCCATTATGCAAGTAGAACACTTAATGATGCACAACTGAATTACACCACCACTGAAAAAGAGTTTTTAGCTGTTGTGTTTGCTTTGGAAAAATTCCATTCTTACTTGCTTGGGTCGAAGGTGATTATTTATTCTGATCATGCTGCATTGAAACATTTGTTAAATAAGAAAGATGCTAAGCCTCGTTTGTTGAGGTGGATGTTATTGTTACAAGAGTTTGATGTCGAGATCCGGGATAAAAAGGGGACTGGAAATGTTGTGGCGGATCATTTATCGAGGCTTGAGGACTATTCGTATATTAATGTTGAAGAACGTATGATTCCGGTTAATGAAAATTTTCCGGATGAACAACTTCTTGCTGTACATGTCCAAGAGCCTTGGTATGCTGATTTCGTTAATTACTTGGTGTCTAATATGTTCCCACCACACTTCACTTATGACCAAAAACGTAAGTTCAGGTCTGATGTGAAATACTACATTTGGGATGACCCTTATTTATGGAAGATGTGTCCGGATAATATTGTGAGGCGATGTGTGCCTGAGCATGAGCAAGAGAGTGTTTTGAGGTTTTGTCACGAGCTTCATTGTGGTGGGCATTTTAGTGGGCAAAAGACCGCTAGAAAAGTTGTTCGATCCGGTCTATATTGGCCCACCATTTTTAAGGATGCTCAGGAGTTTTATAAAAAGTGTGATAGATGCCAACGGTCCGGTGGCATAGGAAAGAGAGATGAGATGCCGTTACAACATAATCTTATTGTTGATATCTTTGATGTGTGGGGCATTGATTTTATGGGTCCTTTTCCCCCGTCCCATGGCTATTTGTACATACTTGTGGCTGTTGATTATGTTTCAAAGTGGGTGGAGGCTTGCCACCCGGACTAACGATGCTAATGTTGTTTCCAAGTTTGTGGTTGATAACATTTTTAGCAGGTATGGAGTGCCGCGGGCGATTATCAGTGATCAAGGTACTCACTTCACCAACAAGAGGTTCAATATAGTTTTGAAAAAGTATGGGGTGGTGCATAAGCTTGCTACAGCATATCATCCTCAAACTTCGGGACAGGTGGAGGTGAGTAATCGACAAATAAAGGGTGTTCTTGAGAAAACAGTGCGTCCCAACAGAAAAGATTGGGCATTAAAGTTGGGGGATGCATTGTGGGCATACAGAACGGCTTATAAAACACCCATTGGAATGAGCCCGTACAGGATAGTGTATGGGAAAGAATGTCATCTCCCGGTGGAGTTAGAACACAAGTCATATTGGGCGGTCAAAGAATTGAACATGGACTTGAATGCCGCGGGAGAGAAGCGGTTGCTTGCACTGGATAAGCTTGAGGAGCTCCGACAAGAGTCCTATGAGAGTGCAAAGGTGTACAAAGAAAGGACCAAACGCTATCATGATAAACACTTGAGGCCTAAGTTTCTGAGGCCGGGTATGAATGTCCTTCTTTTCAATTCAAGGTTGAAGTTGTTTCCAGGAAAGTTATGTTCCAAGTGGTATGGGCCCTATGAAGTTGTCACTATTTTTCCATATGGGGCGGTTGAAATCAAGGATTTGAAAAGTGGAAGAACCTTCAAGGTGAATGGGCATCGTCTGAAGCCATATTATGAAGGGGTTTCGATCTTGGAGATGATTGATGTGATTGAGTTGGTGGACCCGGAGGAGGCCACCTAATTCCTTTGGGGCTTGACGTCGAGCTTAACGACTATAACCAAAGTGCTGATTGGGAGGCAACCCAATGTAGGTAACATTTACTACTTTCAGTATTTTTCTTTCAGTTCTTTTCATCTTTGCATTTAGGTTGTGTTGTGTTTTTCTTGTTTTATGCCATGAGGACATAGCATGGTTTAAGTGTGGGGGTGGTGGTAGTCTATAAAAAAAACAATTTATTTCCGCTTTTATGGGTCTTTTATTTCGTAAACGTGTCGAACTACGGTGACCTGAGCCTATTTTTGTTGGGTAGTCCACCCACATTAATGGGGACGTAGGCAACGAAAGTGCGGTCAAAATGTGTGTCAATTTCGGCATGCAAATGGTCTAGCCAAAGACATGAAAAAAGGGCGGCTCACCGGGAGACAACTCGAATTTGTATTTGTATTGTGTATTAAAATGGTGCTACTGAAAGGTATTTTTCGTTGTTTAATGATGTGCAGGAAAACGTGCGTGGAGGAGCCAAAGTCCTGGGCCTTAAAAAAAATTTGAAAATTGGCCCAGGCAAGGCACGACTCGTGCTCCATAGAACGAGTGGAGCACGAGTGGGAAGGAATTGCTCAATTGTAATCACAACGAGTTGGAGCTTTGGCCACGAGTCGTGAGCACGAATGGAGATAAGGGGCACGACTCGTGCCATTTAGAACAACTCGTGCCAAAGGGAATTTAAAACGCACCAGTTACCAAAAACCCTTCACTCATTCTCTCTCTTCTCTCTCAATTCCCAGCCGCCCTAACTTCTCTCTCTACCAAGTTTGAAAATCCTTCTCTCTCTCTCTCAAAATCTCCCACCCAAACCTTAAAATTTCCATTCTTTACCCACCAAATCCTCTTCCCCATCCCATTTACTCTTCCCTAAGCCGAAATTTATCCCCAAAATTCCCCCATTGTTGGTGATTTAGTGAAGAAAGTTTGTGACTTTGAAGGTTGTGGTGGATTTGTTGAATGCTTGGTGTGGAGTACGGATTGGAGCAAATTTCTTTGGGGTTGGTGCTACATTGGCTTTCTCTTTCTTCTCCGGACATCTTCTCAAACTCCGGTGACTTTCCGGTCAATTTTCCGGCCAAGTTTTCCAGCGAACTCAAGTGTTCAAAGGTAATTTTTGTTTCAATTTCCTCCGTTGATTTTAAGTTGTGTTGGTTGTTGATTGGTGGAATTGGAGGAAGGTTGGGATTGTTTGGGTATTATCAGTGTTTTGCAATTTTTTTTGGGTTGATTATTATTGAGTGAATTATGGGGAGAACAAAAGAGAGTAGTAATGGGGGTAAAGGAGGTGACGCTCCCGCTAGAAAAAAAAGAAACATTGTTGTGGAGGAACCCCCACGAATTCCCGACGATTTCATGGGCTTCAAGTAACGAGATTCTTGTGTGTGGAAACGTTGAACAAGTTGGGTCTTTATTATTTGGTTGGTGGTTTGTTGAATAACATCGGGTTAGGAGGATTTTTGGGAAAGAGTGCAGGAGTATACAAGCGGGTCACGCTTGAGTTTTTGGCAACATTAGAAAGGAGGGAGGAAAACAGAGTGAGAAGCGTTAAGTTTAATGTGAATGATGTGTCGAGAATACTATCGTATGCAACAGCTCGGGAATACTTGGGAGTGAGTGAGCCCAGGGGAGAGTGGTCGGAAAGGGATAGAACGGTGGAGACATTTTTCTTTGAGTTGACAGGCAAGTTTATGCAGAAGCCCTATGTGGTTATGAAGTCTCTTTCTCATCCTGCTTGGAAACTGCTTTATAGGGGTTTGTCTATGACATTCTATGCCAATGGTGAGCCGGCACAGACTACAGTTTGCCACAATGGAGTGTGCTTTATCCTCCAACACTGTTATCCCGGATTGGGTGGATCTGTTTTTCAGGAGATGTGAAGCGTTAGCGGTCAATGGGAATGGGAATATTCCGGTTGGGGGCATGATTACTTTATTGGTGGAAAATTTTGTGCGCAATCATCCTAGAGCAGTCGAAAATATGGATGGGCCCCTATTTTTTGATCGGTTCTTTCTATACCGATATGACACTTTTGAGAGGATAGCGGGGCATAATGAGGCATTGACGTTTAATTATGGAGGGGGTAGGAGTGTCCGCTGTGCACAGGGAGTGGTCTTCCCTCATGGACCATATGCACGGGATTGGAGGATGCCTTATTGATGGATGTGGTTTTACCCATCCAAAAGATATGTTTCCTAGCTTATTTGGTGCTCGAAACCTTAAAAATTTAATGTATCTTGTAGTGATTTGAAAGTACAGGGGTTGAAGTGCAATTACTGACAAAATGAAGGATTTGAGCATAATTTGGAAGTTTTTGGATCAAATTGCAATTCTGAAAATTATGGGACAAAACTGACATTTGGAAGTTCAAGGGCCAAATTGGAAATCTTGGAAATTCAGGGACTAAATTGGAAATATGGAAATTTTGGACGAATTTGATTTATAAAAATTCATGGGTTAAAATGAAAAATAAAATCTCAAAGAGCGAGGTGCAAAAGAATTTATTATAGTGGCCAAAGTGCGACGGTGCAAAATAGCGAGACGAACCGAATATTAATTGATACAAAACTAGGCCAAGGTGGCCGGCCACTTCATGGGACATGGCCGAGGAAATGCTAGGCATGGCCGGCCAACATAGCTGAAAATATGGGCCAAGGCTGGCCTGGAAATGGGCCTCATGCATGGGCGGTCGCTGGAGCTGTTTAGGGCGGCCGCACAAAACAAAGCAATTGGCCGGGGTTCCTTACTGTACAACTGGGCAGTCGATGGGCAAGCATGGGCGACCGCTCACAAAGTTTCAGCAACAGATTTAATTCCGTCACAAATGAGGAAAACGTGATTTTCAACAGATTTGCACAGAATCAGTGACGGATTTCAGGAGATTTTCTATTTTGACAAGGATTTTGACCAAGAATTTGTTTCCAAAAAGGATTTTCACCTCCCTCCTCCTATAAAAACAACCCTAGACTAGTTTTTGTATCATCTTTGATCTTTTTTAATCTTTGATTTTTATTCTTCTCTCTCTATATTTTTCCCCTTTATCATAGATTAGGGTTTTTATTTTATTTTGAAAATTCAAGGTTAATTTATTTTAATGGCTATTCAAGGCTAATTTATTTGATTCATGGATTGAGGTGAGTAACAATTTGATCTTTATGCTAAGGTTTTAATTCTTCCTATCTCTCTTTCGTTCTTGTTTTCTCAATATTATTCAAGATCATTCATAGGCTTCAAATGTATGTTAAGATACTTTTGGCCTATGAATCTATTTGGATATGAATTGTTTCAGTAACTCGGACATTTATTTATTTTGCTTTCTTAGTTTAATAATTCAATTAATCAAACCCCCCTTTTCCTTTGTTACTTTTTACACTAATTAAATCAATTTGTTCAACACACAAATCTCTGTGGTTCGACCCTTACTATTGTACATTGCTACTTAGGTGACTTGTACACTTGCAAGGTTTTTTTTATTACAAGGAGATTTTATCCATCAAGTTTTTGGCGTCGTTGCCGGGGATTTGTTGTGATTTGAACAAGTTTATTTTGTTAGTGTATTGTAAATATTTTCTTTTATTAGTTTCTTTTTAGTGTAAATAATTTTCTTTCTTTTTGTTTAAAAATTAAAGGTCATGCATGAATCAAATTCTAGAGAGATGTTGGTCGGGCAAGTAAAAGAATTAATTGCTTTGTTCAATGCGAAAAGTGCTTCGCCTAGTGCCAATATAATACAAGATGCATGTTCCTGTTGTGGATTATACTCTCATGCTACTAATGATTGTCCGTCTAGGACATATTTTCATGAGTATTCTCCACAGATGCAAGAAAGGAGTTCGTTCCACCCATGGCAACCACAATATGATTATTCCCCCAATTGTTATACACAATGGTGGGGAAACCACTCAAGCCGGGTATGGAACAATTATGAGCCACATTATTATGATCCATTGCAGCCTAAAAAGCGATCATGGGAAGAGGCTCTGACAAGTTTGAGGGAGGAAAATCGTCAACAACGACAACAATTTGGTGCAACCATGGATAAGTTGGAAGCACAAGTGAATAAAATGTTAGAAGCATTGAGAGGTGGTGAGCGAGATACTAGTTCTACCCAACTTGAACGTTATGAATGGGAGGACGCTTCCATTAATGACGAACTACCGATTATCTCTCCGTCTCATGCTAGTGATGTTGTGGTTGTTGATGATGATGTTGATTGTGAAGAAGATGGGGTGGAAGAAAAATTAAAAGATGATGTTGATGAGGTTGGGCCCGACCAAATTGACGAACAATGCCTCAAAGACGACCTTCTCCATCCCATTGAAAGTGTGAAAGATTTTGACTCCATCATTCTTGTACCTCCCCCTATTTTTGAAGGTAAAAAAGTGGCGAGAGTTTAAAAGAGAAGAAGCCCAAGAAGATTAAACATCAAAAATTCCATTGGGCACCAAACAATATCAAAGCTCAAGGATTTTACATGGGGCATGAACTGAAAATAAGGACCCGTGAAACCATGAAGTGGGCCAAATGGCAAAAAGTGAAGTCCAAACGTGAGCAACGGTCGGGCTAACGACCTTAACCAAATGCGCTTATTATTGTGTCATATCGTCCTTTGAACCCAAGACATGTTTTTGTTCTCTTTGCTATGAGGATATAGCATGTTTTGAGTTTGGGGGTAGATATCTCTCCGAGTTTGTGGGTTTATAGGGGAGTGTATATACTGTCACCCTCCAAAAAAATAGAAAAATTTAAAATTTTTGTTCTTTTCATATTTTGGGAAGTTGGCTAGAGTCCATGATGATTTGAGAGTGATTTAATCTTAAAAATCTTGAGTATTATTGTCAATATGGGGATATAATTGCATTGAAACATGTAAAGTATGATTTCTCCACCTTTCACTTCCATATTATTTTTCTTGATCATTGTTACCAATTTAGGAGACCTTTATAGGATCACTTTGACATTCTCGGGGTCCCTAGAACATGTTTGCATTACTGTCAATAACACATCAATTAGGATATTTGGGAAGTGATATGTGGTTATTTTCTTTGAACCCTATTTGTGAGCCTTTAACTTTCTCGTCACTTATATAAAAAAATTCCGCTAGAACCCCTTTTGAGCTTGAAAAAAAGAATGGAATCTCTCACAAAGTGGGAGGTTATTTTAGACCACCATTCGCCTTCTTTTGTACCCTCATTATCCTACCCTTTTAACCTATACACTATTTTCTCAACCTTTTCAAGAAAGTGAAACTAGGGAATGAATGGGAATTGTGGGTGATGTTTGAAAAATCAAGGGTGAAAAGTGGTCATGAAAAGAAAGAAAAGGGTCATGTTATGTAATGAAAAGAGGGGCTTGAGCAAAGTATTGAATGCACATTCTTCGTGATATATTTGTGCAAAGCAAAGCAAAGCAAAAAAAAAAAAGAGAGAGAAAGAGAAAAAAAAAATTGCCTTGCCCTCTCTAATGTTGAAGTGGAAAGTGATCAAAAAGAAAGAAAGGTGATCAATCTCAAGTTTGAAAGTATGCAAAATTATAAGTTTGGGGGTTGGATCAATGGGTTGGCATGAAGCGGAGTGATAAATTTCAATGGGAGGATGTATGGTGAAGACTTTCTAGTTTCACTTGCTTGACTTCGTATGTCCTTACCTTCTTTTGGAACCGTGAACCTAGCCCGCGTTTATCGCGATACATTACAAGCCATAAAGCCATATTTGATCCCTAAAGAGTAGCCGGGTTGACGGTTTTGTTTAAATATGCATATGAGTGTCCCTTGTGCAGAAATTTCATCTTATTATCATTGATTTAGAGCATGTGATTAGTGACCCTATAAAATATCTTACTTTGGTGACAATGATCTCCCATATTTCATTCATTTTTCATTATGTGGTGGAGAATTGTAAGTTAGATGCATCCGTGTAATTATAGTCCCATGTTCATGATAATTCTTGTAGATTATGTGTGTTGTAAAGATCTGAGACTTGTTGTGCCAACGACCTATTATATGAATTGAACAAATCTCAAAAATATTTTCTTTTGTTTTAGTTAGTTTTTATTTTGTTTTAATTTTGTTTTACTCGAGGACGAGCAAAAGATAAGTTTGGGGGTATTTGATGGATGTGGTTTTACCCATCCAAAAGATATGTTTCCTAGCTTATTTGGTGCTCGAAACCTTGGGAATTTAATGTATTTTGTAGTGATTTGAAAGTACAGGGGTTGAAGTGCAATTACTGACAAAATGGATGATTTGAGCGTACTTTGGAAGTTTTTGGATCAAATTGCAATTCTGAAAATTATGGGACAAAACTGACATTTGGAAGTTCAAGGGCCAAATTGGAAATCTTGGAAATTCAGGGACTGAATTGGAAATATGGAAATTTTGGACGAATTTGATTTATAAAAATTCATGGGTTAAAATGAAAAATAAAATTTCAAAGAGCGAGGTGAAAAAGAATTTATTATAGTGGTCAAAGTGCGATGGTGCAAAATAGCGAGACGAACCGAATACTAATTGATACAAAACTAGGCCAAGGTGGCCGGCCACTTCATGGAACATGGCCGAGGAAATTCTAGGCATGGCTGGCCAAGCATAGCTGAAAATATGGGCCAAGGCTGGCCTGGAAATGGGCCTCATGCATGGGAGGTCGCTGGAGCTGTTCAGGGTGGCCGCACAAAACAAAGCAATTGGCCGGGGTTCCTTACTGTACAACTGGGCAGTCGATGGGCAAGCATGGGCGACCGCCCACAAAGTTTCAGCAACGGATTTAATTTCATCACAAATGAGGAAAACGTGATTTTCAATAGATTTGCACAGAATCAGTGACGGATTTCGGGAGATTTTCTATTTTGACAAGGATTTTGACCAAGAATTTGTTTCCAAAAAGGATTTTCACCTCCCTCCTCCTATAAAAACAACCCTAGACTAGTTTTTGTATCATCTTTGATCTTTTTTAATCTTTTTAATCTTTTTAATCTTTGATTTTTATTCTTCTCTCTCTATATTTTTCCCCTTTATCATAGATTAGGGTTTTTATTTTATTTTGAAGATTCAAGGTTAATTTATTTTAATGGCCATTCAAGGCTAATTTATTTGATGCATGGATTGAGGTGAGTAACAATTTGATCTTTATGCTAAGGTTTTAATTCTTCCTATCTCTCTTTCGTTCTTGTTTTCTCAATATTATTCAAGATCATTCATAGGCTTCAAATGTATGTTAAGATACTTTTGGCCTATGAATCTATTTGGGTACGAATTGTTTCAGTAACTCGGACATTTATACATTGACCATTGTTGAGAGAATAGATTTAATTGAGGACGTAACTGAAATCAATGAATCTAGGTTCTTATGTTCTTGTGATTTAAATTGAATTTCTTGAAAGTTTATATTGACGTAACTGAATATATAAACAAGATAGAGATATTAGGTTTTTAATGTTCTTATCGACGTAACTGTGATATTAACATCTTAACCCTATATTTTTGTGAACGAACCCAAGAATGAGATTGAAACATTTTTACATGAAATAAAAAGCATAAAGTGATAATTGTTATGATCCTCAATCCATGAATCCCTTGTCTCTTATTTTCTTTAATTTATTTATTTTGCTTTCTTAGTTTAATAATTCAATTAATCAAACCCCCCCCCTTTTCCTTTGTTACTTTTTACACTAATTAAATCAATTTGTTCAACACACAAATCTCTGTGGTTCGACCCTTACTATTGTCCATTGCTACTTCGGTGACTTGTACACTTGCAAGGTTTTTTTTATTACAAGGGGATTTTATCCATCACTTATGTGGCAGATATGACGTTGCGTGACGTGAGGAGGGATAGAGGAGAAAGAGTAAGTGACGAAGAGGAGGACCAGCAGGAGCATCAGGGTGACGAGGATCACCAGATGAGAGATCAGTTTGAAGTCGGGACTAGTGGAGGCTATTCAGGCCAAGGCCAGGGCCAGTCGAGTATGTCGGGGGCGTTTGGTAATTGGGATGATATGAGAGTGTATTTAGAGGCTCAGCACCAGAGGGACACAGAAGAGCGGGAGAGGAGATATAGAGAAGAATGTGAGGCCCGGGAGGCACATAACTTGATGTGGCGCACTCAGTTTGATTACGTTGATAGACGATGGGATGCTCAGGAAGATAGATTGGAGGCTTTGGAGGATAGGCTGGACACTACACAGAGGATGGTATTCCAGCAGCAGTTATGGATGCAGCAGCCAGAGCCGAGGCATTATGAGCCGGTCCCAGATGAGCATTTCGTGGAGATGATTAGGAGAGCCGACAGACGCAGACAGAGGCAGTTGGCCAGAGAGGCACAATTCCCGGATGGGGGCTTCGGCCCAAGATATTGAGGGTACTTTTCTTATTCCCTTTCCTTTTCATTTAAACTGTCCTGATTATTTGTTGTTGGATACATTGAGGACACTGTATAGTTTAAGTGTGGAGGAAAGGGTGGCACCTTGTATATTATGTAAAAAAAAATTATTAAAGAAAAAAAATAAAAATAAATAAAAATAACTAAATAAAAAAATTAAAAAAATAAATAAAAATAGAGTGGCTAAGTGAAAACCCGAAAGGGCACTTAGGCAAAAGGTGAGAATTTGAGTAGATAACATCCTTTATTCACCGGTGTGGAGACATAAGGGGGAGTTCGGAGTTCGGGTAGGATCATTTTTGGAGATGGAGGTTTGTGCTAGTGGCATTAGGGTAGAAATCCTCGTGCATCGTGGAGTAATAAGGAGGGTTGGCGAATAGCGCGAGGTAAGTCGTTGTTAAGGACCCTTATTGTAACGACCCCAACCCTAGGCATTTATTTTTAATATTATATTAGATGCTTTTAATATTTATGCTAGCTTTTTGTGTTCAATCATGTCTTTAAATTCGTAAATTAAGATAAATTAGGTGAGTAGTAAGATTGGAATCTTTTGAGAATTTATTGGATATTAAATAAAGAAATTTGGGGAAATAATAAAAAGGGAAATAAGATAAATAGTGCAAGGAGGTTATTTGAGTAGGATGAATTTTGGGTTAAGGATTTATTTTAAATTAAAAAGGATGAAAGCCATGGGTTTTTAAAGTTCTTGAAGGGGGGCCATTGGTCTTGCTCCTTCCTAGCATGCCAAGTGGCACCTCCATCCCCTCCTCTTACTCCCCCCCATATCCGGCCCCTCCCCCCCCTCCTTTACCCTCCTCACATTACCTCCTTCTCCTTCATTCATCCTTCTTCTTCAACCTAGAGAAAATAGAGAGAACCTCCATTGAAGTCCTCTTTGCCCAAGCCTTGAAGTCAAGCATTTCTTCACCAAAAATCAAGTCTAGGAGCACCATTGGAATTGGATCACCTAGAGGAAGTCATCTAGCTAGAAGGATCAACATTTCCTTATAAAATCCAAAAGTGAGTTGTTATGACCTCTTTTCATTTATGTGCTCATGAACTATCCATTGTTGTTCTTGATGTTGTAATGGTTGTTACATGTCTTGGAAGTCTTCTTGGAGTTGAGTAATTAGTTAATGTTATGGAATATTGTTGTTGTTCATAAGAAATGATTAAGAGTGTAAGAAAATGTGTGGAGTTGGATTAAGATGGTAAATCATGAAAAATGGAAGTAAAATGGGTTGGAAATTAAGTGGTAATTGATTTGGGTTAGGTTATCTTGGGGTTTAAATGACTTAGTATAATGTGTATGAAGTTTAGGAAGTCCTTATAAGTTCACAAACAAGGGAAAATCAGTTTGGGACAATTTTGGTTAGGGTTACTAAAGGATTTTATTCTGTTCTGAATTCTGGGTTCAGGGCACGAGTCGTGCCCTGTGGCACGAGTCGTGCCTTGGATGGGGACGAGTCGTGACTAGGGATAAAGGGAAGTCGTGCCTTACTGGGGACGCCAGATTCAGGGGAAGGTCAAGGGGGCACGAGTCGTGCCCTGGGGGACGAGTCGTGCCCTGGCCTGGTTTCAAAGTATCAATTTTAGAGCTGCTCAAACCTAATCAAACTCGAACCAAAATGAAATCTCTTTAACCTAGATTAAAGTAGAATACTTTGGCTACTCAATGACATCTTAAGTGATCAAAATGGAATTGTGAAGTAGTTTAAATATTGCCCCGAAAATGGTTGATAGGTTTGATTTGTGACTTCACCAAAATAGTTCCAATTTGGGAAATAGAACTTGAACTTTAATTAATGTTATTCAAGGTCGTATAATGACTATGTAAGAGTGGTTTATGATATATAGTAGCCTCACTCCCTATCTTTAGTGAATAGTTGCAATGGTGTAGAAGCCATAGGTTTCACTATTGAACTAATTGGTAATGGGCATGTATCTCCTTGTGGCATTATTATCCCAATTTGTGGAATCATTGAATTTGGTGTATACCTTAATACCCTAAGTATGGATTATTTGGCAAGTTGTTGTGTTGTATCCCGGTGTGGATTAATTGGTACATGATTGTATTGTATCCCGGTGTGGATTATGTGGTTATATTGTTACCTTAATTGAGTTCATATGCATTGGTGATATTATGCATTGTGTATTACATGAATTGTTGTACTATGGTTCGGTTTAGCATGAGTATACATTACCATGTTATTATATTGTTATCCCGTTTTGTGGATTATCTCGAGTATCTATTATGTGCTTGAGCGTGTTTATGTTCGGGTGGGTATGATGGATTTCAATCAATTATTGATTTGTTCAATAAGTGATTGAAGGTTCGTCATACCGGTGACCCTTCCCCACTCTGTGGCCACAGGGTGGGGGCTGTGCAAGCTACTGTACTGAGCGATAAGTAGCCTTTACATACTGCTGCGATTAGGAGAAACCGGGGGAATGCTCTGTATGAAGCCAACGGCTCTCTGCAGTGGCGATGATAGTATATGATACTCTAAATATAGGGGTCATATATGTATCCTGTTTTTCTTATATGGATCTCCGGGGTATGAGACCTATAAGCGGTGAATGTGCATGGGGGCAGTTCACCAAAGAGTGGAGTTTTACTCCCACGTTGTACGACTTATTGTTCAGACGGGAAAAGGTAAAATGAGGTAACGTAAGGTGTTTACCGCTTTCATAATGTGTTAAGTGTTGCCATGCTACGTGTTGCATCTTGTATGGCATCTTGTTGCATCCATAATAGCTCATTGAGATTTATTCTCACCCCTCTCCCTTTCTTGTTTTAGATTCCGAGACAGTGAATCGAACCGGTGAGGTCGGGGTATGATTGTGGACTTTGCTCTTGGGGCTTGACAAGTTAAGTATAGGAGTGGGTTGGTAGGAGTATTTGTTAAGTATTCCTCTTTTATATTTTGTATGGAAAACCCTTTTGTTAAACGAGATGTTAATTAAGGTTTCCAATGTATTTGATCGAGATATCGGTTTATTAAAGTTATGGTTGGATTTCCTCTAAGTAGAGATATTACTAATTGATTTTAAAATTGTAAGTTTGAAAGGTGGTTTTCTTTTAAAGGCAAATAAATGTTTTAAAAATTGAGATGGTTTTTCTTAGTTTGAGCTCCCTTAGCTCGGGACACGTGTTAGGTCCGGGTTGGGGTGCTCACAGTTAATATCGAGCTTAGTTTAGAGGTCAAGGGTAGATGTCTAAACTAAGGGAATGTGTGGAAATTGACGTCGAGTGTTTTATGCGGGAGTTCGTTCTAATGGTGGAAGCAAGGATGATCGGCGGAAGGTTCTAGAAATTGAAGGAGATATGGATATAGGTGAAATTCGGAATGAAGGGATGATGAAATTATTCGGGAAGTTTGTACAGATATGGAGACTAGAGGATCGGTTCCGAATCAACATGAAGGATGTCAAAGTGATGGATTGGAAAGATTTGTGAAGATGAACCCCGCGCTTTAACGGAGGTCCGAACCCGTTAAAGGCGAGAAAAATGGTTAGCGAAATGAATAGGATTTTTGAGGTTATAGGAAGTCCCAACAAGGAGAAAGTTAGGTATCTTTGTGTTTAAATGTGAAGGTTTAGGCGATCGGTGGTGGCAGTATATTGAAGGGAAGTTGGGAGCGGGACAATACGCCCGGACTTGGGATAATTTCACCAAACAGTTCGAGGATTATTTCGTTTCGATGGTTACAAGGGACAAGAAGGAGGTCGAATTCTTAGGACTAGAACAAGGGATCATGACGGTGAATCAGTATGTAATCAGGTTTGAGGAATTAGCTAGAAGTTGCCCTCATTTGGTATCGTATGAAGCGAAAAGAGTTCATAGGTTTATAAAAGGTTTGAGGATTGAGTTTAGGAAGAAATTTGGGATTGATGGCTTCACCAATTATCAGACAGTCTTAGAGAGAGCTTATAAGATCGAGAATGGTATGGAGGAAAATAGTGGGAAATTGGAAGGTGAGATTGGAGATAAGCCAAAGTATCTAGGACAAGGATCCAAAGTCATTGGAGATCAGCCAAGAGCTTTAACTTCAGGAAGGATGAGAGAGAAACTTGGGGTAGCTTCTTCGTCTAGGCCGGTACCCAAACGGTATGGGATGATGTGTAAATATTGCAAGAAGATGGGTCACATTTGAAGACAGTGTTGGAGTAAGCAAGGGAAATGTTTGAATTGTGGAGGAGCGGGGCACTACAAGAAAAATTGTCTGCATTTCGTCGAGGTTAGCTTCGGGTGCCGGTCCAAAGGGTCAAAGAGGTGGTATCAAAAGAGATAACAAAGGGGAACCGAAAGAGAGGGTGCGTGGTCGATTGTGCGTTTCGGGTTCAGGAGAGATAGATCCCTCAGAGGTCACTAGAGGTATATTCCCTGTCTCAAAGGTTAGGGGTCATGTTTTATAGATCCTGTTGCATATCATTTATATTTGGCATCCCATTTTGCTTATATGTGACATACATTGTTGAAAATTTGTTTTATTGTTAGAGGATTACTCGCTCTTATGAGAGAATACCTCGAACCTTCTTTGGTTTACCACGATGGTGATGTGGTTATGGTGAGCATGTATTGCCGCTTGAATTAGTATAATTATCAATTTATGATTTTGAGATATACTTGACCTGGAGGGTTAAGTAGTTGTTGTATAATGATAGACTATCCTAATAGGTGAGTCTCCTTTTTCCATGCCTAAATTGCTTATATTGGTATTTGTTATAGGTGAACCTTAAATGTGAAATTACAGTTACATGTGGGTATATAAGGTGAAAGTTTTGAATTAAGATGTGAAGAGTAATTGGTATATGCTAGACTGCGTAGGGAGTCTTTTCCAAAATTTTATGTGCTAGCTATGAGTAATTGGTAAATGTGCTCCGTCGGTATATTTCGTGTGTTGGTTACGAGTAGGATAAGCAGAATTGTAATTCTTATTTTGATGGCTTTAGGGTAATTAGAATTGATGATCTCTTTGTTAATTAAGGTTCGGGAAGATCGTAAAAATAATTTGAGAATTGGGTTAATTATTCCTTGTGAAGAATCCTTGTATGCAAAGTTTAGCTAGTATGAGTTAGCTCGAGAGGATTACAAATTTTGGGTTCTATAGTCTTAAACTCGGATGTTACCAAGGATCTTGTGAGGTTGAGTCCGTGATCTTTGAGTTAGCAAGTACTACCAAAGAAATTTAAGAAATTCTTAAGAATTGTAGAGTCGTTGCTTTAGTGACTCTAAAGGAAGTATAAATGGTGTAGGATGTAATAAGGATGAATCATATTGTTAGTAATGGAAAAATAGGTTGGCTCTTACCTTACCTAGTGGACGTGAGAATCTTGTGAAATTTTAAGTGTATATTTAAAGGAAGATCAGGGTGTAGTGTTATGCGAAATGGGAAAGTGATAATGTGTGCTTTGGGGAATTTAACTTAGATAAGTGGGATTTTCTTATCCTCTACTCGGGAGTAGCTACACTTGTGTTGCGTCATTTAAATAGGAACCTTATCTTTTGAAGTTTCCTTTGAGAGTTGTTACCGATCCTAAGAGTTGGAGGATTTGGTTAGTCGAAAGGAAGAGATTTGAAGACTGCCCAAATTCTGGAAGAATAGGTTGTGTTGTGTGACGGATTTTCCTTCGACTTGAGAAGTTTAATTAACCTTAGCGGGTTTGCGTATTATAACAGTTATCATTCTAGCATTAAGATAAAACCGTATGAGGCATTGTTAGGGAAGAAAATATCGATCTCTAATTTGTTGGGGTGAAATTGGAGAAGCAAGGTCTAAGGTAAATTGGCGCTAAAGTTGTTAATCCATTTAAAGTTTTAGAAAAGATTGGTGAATTGACTTATAGACCGACTTGGGGCAGCTTGCAGAGTATTTGACGTTTTAAATGAAATATCGTAATGTATTGGGTAACATAAGATGTAATACTTTTTATTTTAATATACTTTCTTTGAGGTCGTGAAAATTCGTATTAGTGATGATGGTATGATATTCTCGGAATATTAAGTTGTAGTATCACATTACTTATGAAATTGGAAAATCTTGGAAAAATCATAGTATTGGAGAGACTAATTGGGAAGTGAAGTCCTAGAGTGTTAGGGTTATGAAATGTATAGTAGAATCATGCCAGTGAGAACCTAATTGAAAGTATTAAGTTAGAATGTGGGAAAGGTAACTTTTGCTATGTGATCCTTATAGTAAGCGACAGTCAAATTCGGGACGAATTTTCTTTAAGGGGGAGTGAGTGTAACGACCCCAACCCTAGGCATTTATTTTTAATATTATATTAGATGCTTTTAATATTTATGCTAGATTTTTGTGTTCAATCATGTCTTTAAATTCGTAAATTAAGATAAATTGGGTGAGTAGTAAGATTGGAATCTTTTGAGAATTTATTGGATATTAAATAAAGAAATTTGGGGAAATAATAAAAAGGGAAATAAGATAAATAGTGCAAGGAGGTTATTTGAGTAGGATGAATTTTGGGTTAAGGATTTATTTTAAATTAAAAAGGATGAAAGCCGTGGGTTTTAAAGTTCTTGAAGGGGGCCATTGGTCTTGCTCCTTCCTAGCATGCCAAGTGGCACCTCCATCCCCTCCTCTTACTCCCCCATATCCGGCCCCTCCCCCCTCCTTTACCCTCCTCACATTACCTCCTTCTCCTTCATTCATCCTTCTTCTTCAACCTAGAGAAAATAGAGAGAACCTCCATTGAAGTCCTCTTTGCCCAAGCCTTGAAGTCAAGCATTTCTTCACCAAAAATCAAGTCTAGGAGCACCATTGGAATTGGATCACCTAGAGGAAGTCATCTAGCTAGAAGGATCAACATTTCCTTATAAAATCCAAAAGTGAGTTGTTATGACCTCTTTTCATTTATGTGCTCATGAACTATCCATTGTTGTTCTTGATGTTGTAATGGTTGTTACATGTCTTGGAAGTCTTCTTGGAGTTGAGTAATTAGTTAATGTTATGGAATATTGTTGTTGTTCATAAGAAATGATTAAGAGTGTAAGAAAATGTGTGGAGTTGGATTAAGATGGTAAATCATGAAAAATGGAAGTAAAATGGGTTGGAAATTAAGTGGTAATTGATTTGGGTTAGGTTATCTTGGGGTTTAAATGACTTAGTATAATGCGTATGAAGTTTAGGAAGTCCTTATAAGTTCACAAACAAGGGAAAATCAGTTTGGGACAATTTTGGTTAGGGTTACTAAAGGATTTTATTACGTTACTGAATTCTGGGTTCGGGGCACGAGTCGTGCCACTGTGGCACGAGTCGTGCCTTGGATGGGGACGAGTCGTGACTAGGGATAAAGGGAAGTCGTGCCCCTTCTTGGGGACGCCGGATTCGAGGGAAGGTCGAGGGCACGAGTCGTGCCACAGGGGGCGAGTCGTGCCCTGGCACAGTTTCAAAGTATCAATTTTAGAGCTGCTCAAACCTAATCAAACTCGAACCAAAATGAAATCTCTTTAACCTAGATTAAAGTAGAATATTTTGGCTACTCAATGACATCTTAAGTGATCAAAATGGAATTGTGAAGTAGTTTAAATATTGCCCCGAAAATGGTTGATAGGTTTGATTTGTGACTTCACCAAAATAGTTCCAATTTGGGAAATAGAACTTGAACTTTAATTAATGTTATTCAAGGTCGTATAATGACTATGTAAGAGTGGTTTATGATATATAGTAGCCTCACTCCCTATCTTTAGTGAATAGTTGCAATGGTGTAGAAGCCATAGGTTTCACTATTGAACTAATTGGTAATGGGCATGTATCTCCTTGTGGCATTATTATCCCAATTTGTGGAATCATTGAATTTGGTGTATACCTTAATACCCTAAGTATGGATTATTTGGCAAGTTGTTGTGTTGTATCCCGGTGTGGATTAATTGGTACATGATTGTATTGTATCCCGGTGTGGATTATGTGGTTATATTGTTACCTTAATTGAGTTCATATGCATTGGTGATATTATGCATTGTGTATTACATGAATTGTTGTACTATGGTTCGGTTTAGCATGAGTATACATTACCATGTTATTATATTGTTATCCCGTTTTGTGGATTATCTCGAGTATCTATTATGTGCTTGAGCGTGTTTATGTTCGGGTGGGTATGATGGATTTCAATCAATTATTGATTTGTTCAATAAGTGATTGAAGGTTCGTCATACCGGTGACCCTTCCCCACTCTGTGGCCACGGGATGGGGGCATGCAAGCTACCGTACCGAGCGATAAGTAGCCTTTACATACTGCTGCGATTAGGAGAAACCGGGGAATGCTCTGTATGAAGCCAACGGCTCTCTGCGATGGCGATGATAGTATATGATACTCTAAATATAGGGGTCATATATGTATCCTGTTTTTCTTATATGGATCTCTGGGGTATGAGACCTATAAGCGGTGAATGTGCGTAGGGCGGTTCACCAAAGAGTGGAGTTTTACTCCCACGTTGTACGACTTATTGTTCAGACGGGAAAAGGTAAAATGAGGTAACGTAAGGTGTTTACCGCTTTCATAATGTGTTAAGTGTTGCCATGCTACGTGTTGCATCTTGTATGGCATCTTGCTGCATCCATAATAGCTCATTGAGATTTATTCTCACCCCTCTCCCTTCTTGTTTTAGATTCCGAGACAGGTGAACCGAACCAGTGAGGTCGGGGTATCATTGTGGACTTTGCTTTTGGGGCTTGACAAGTTAAGTATAGGAGTGGGTTGTTAGGAGTATTTGTTAAGTATTCCTCTTTTATATTTTGTATGGAAAACCCTTTTGTTAAACAGATGTTAATTAAGGTTTCCAATGTATTTGATCAGATATCGGTTTATTAAAGTTATGGTTGGATTTCCTCTAAGTAGAGATATTACTAATTGATTTTAAAATTGTAAGTTTGAAAGGTGGTTTTCTTTTAAAGGCAAATAAATGTTTTAAAAATTGAGATGGTTTTTCTTAGTTTGAGCTCCCTTAGCTCGGGACACGTGTTAGGTCCCGGGTTGGGGTGCTCACACTTATCTTAACATTGACTTTTGTTGAGGGAGTATATTATGTAGTGTGAGCTAGTGTGGAGGAAAAGTTAGGACATTTTAGTTTCCCCCCACTACTTGGTGTGGGCCCTAGTTTGGACGATCATTTTATCATGGGAGTTTGATGTCAAGCTAGGGCCATTGATTTTTTTTGGGGAGTCTTATGGAGACGGAGTTTTGTACACTCCGGTATTACATCGTTGATTGACTGGTATAGCCGGGTAGAGGAACTAGGAATCATTTTCTTCCACACGTCTGTTTTAGACCGATTTTAGATTGGAGTTAGGATATTACTCAGGGACGAGTAATGGTCTAAGTGTGGGGGAATTTGATGAGTGGATTTTATACATATCATTTACCTATGTTTCCGGATTATTCACATTGATTTTTAATGTATTTAGATTAGTTTTGATGTATTTGAGAGACATTTTATAATGTGAGGTTTTTGTGAGAAATGATGCACTTTGAGGGTAGTTTAGTCTTTTTGCTTTGTAATTGGATGTGGATCTCATGAAACCGAAGATTGCAAGTCAACCATCAATGGAAAAGTCAGCAAATCGGTCAAGGTTCAAGGAAAAAGGTCAAAGAAAGTCAAGGAACGAAGGTCGGGTCAAAGCTGAGTCAAAGTTGAAGATATCTGCACAGAGCACGAGTGGAAAGTCTTTAGCACGAGTGAAGAAGGCCAGAGCACGACTGGGGCACGACTGGGAATCAAGGCATAAACCAGGCCAAACTGATCAGAACGAGTTGGAGGCCTTAGTACGACTCGTGAGCACGAGTGGGACTGAAGGGCACGACTCGTGCCAATTAGCACGACTCGTGCCCAGGCGCGTATCATGACGTCATTCCGGTGTTTGGAGCAGATTTTTATGGTTTTAATTGATTTCGTTTCCTAATTAGTGTAGGACTAAATTAAGGAGTATATATATACTCCCCTTAGAATACTTTTTAGGTACCTTTTGTTTTATTTTCCTGTTTAGATTTTGGAAGTATTGAAGGATTTTGGATATCCAAGGTTTTCAAGATATCCAAGTTTGATGTACCATTGTTATTCATATTTTGTGATCTTTATCATGAATATGAGTAGCTAAATTTCCTTTTCATGGATTGGATGTAGTAATTGTGGAACTTCTATGCTAATTTGAGTTTTAATTCTTTCAAACTTTCTTGTTCTTATTTGATGAATTAATTATCATCCCCTTAATGTGTTTTAGATTGTTGCACTACCGTAGACAGTTTATTTAAAGAACACTAATTCATCAATTAGGTTGGATTTTTGGCCTACCGGAATACAAGACAACCTAGATTCATTTATTTCTTAGTTGCTTAATGAGTTTCTTGAGTATTGTTTTGACCTACCGAAATTTACAATACGAAAGAAATATTAGGATTGCAATTCGAACACCAAACGTCTCAACCCTTAATCAAGTGAAATAATCTTTGCACGAGATTGTTATTTTTGTTATCGAAACCTTAGAATAGAAGGGAAACAATTATGAAATCCAATCCGTGAATTCATTTAATCTGGTTAAATCGTTATTTCTTGTTTACTTGTTTTCTTCAATTCAGTAGTTTAATTTCATGCTTTAGTAATTTAGTTAATAAACCAAATCAAAAACCCCTCTTTTTGTTACTTTATGCATTAATTAAATTTACTTGTTGAAACACCCAAGTCTCTTTGGTTCGACCCTTGCTTGTGCATATTGCTACAACGGTAACTTGTACTTGCAAGGTATTTTTATTACACAGTGGAGTTATCTCCATCACCTACTAATATTCTATTTCCTTGTGAGTGTGTTTATGTTTTCTTATAGGAAAAGAGATCTCACAAAGGAAGATGTTGATTACTTGAAGATCTTCTCCATGGTGCATTATAAATACAAGGCATTCAGCACAAGAGAAGAAACGAAAATTCTGAGAGAAATATACATATTCTTCATAGTTTTCAACATAGTGGTTTTAGGTAGTGAGTGAAGGTTGTGAGACACATCCGTAACTCACATCTAGATTTTCATAGAGTTCTTTGTTTTACTTCTGACTAGAATAGGACCTACTTGGGAAAGGGGTATTGTTCTTGTCGTAGAAGGTGATTAAAACTCGTTTAGTATTTTAGTATTTTAGTTTTTCACTTATTTGTTTTTGTTAGCAACCAAAAGTTTTTATAGTGAAAAGTTTTTGGGCATAAGCCTAGTTTGCTGATCACACAGATCAGTAAGCGTATATAACTCTTGTGTTATTGCTTTTAATTTGTTTAAATCCGCTGCATTATCTGTGGATGTGTGGACAGTTGTAAGACACATCTGTACTCACATCCGTTGTCTATTGCGTGATTAAAGCTTCCAAGCTACACGGAACTTTCACAGCATTTCCTAAGAAACTGAAACCAAAAATAAATAAATACTATCAAATATAAATTACGATGAATTGAGTGATAATTAATTACTATCCCCTTTGATAATAAGTATTGTATTATGCTTTATTAGACACTTCTAGTTGTTGTGTTTCCAAATAAGAAAATATTTCTGATAAAATTTCTTTCTTATTATAAAAAATATACAAACAAAATACATAAAATATATTGTAATGCTTTAAAAAATTGACAAATCAACTGTAACACTTAAAACGAAGGCTAGCTATATGCGACCATTTATTGAAACCAAACCAAACCAAACCAAATCACTAAATTTAGTCGGATATTCAAACAAAAGTGATTTGGTTTGATCCAAAATCGAATCAAACTGAACCATACTTCTATATGAGCTTCTTTTTATCCACTATTAGATTTGAAAAAGTTTCTTTATATCCACTTTTAGATTTGGAAAACCATACTTGTAAATATTATGAGTGAAAAGTAAAATAGAACAGAAAGTTGGTAGGTAATATAGTAAGCGGGTTGCAGGGTCGGTCCTGTTAAATTTGTGGCCCTAGGCTAACTTTTTGGACGGGCCCCCTCTTTGAAGATATCATATTTCGAAAATAATTTTTTATCAACCTTAACTTCGAAAAACTTCTTTCACGGAAATATTCAACAAAATCCGATAAGCAATCTTCGTGTTTGACCACATTTGTACAGTTGTACTAATACTAACATTAATTATTCTCTACACTAAATTTTGTGCAAAAATTCCTTGGTATTTTTGGCCATCGTTTGTAAAATTGGGATTTATCTGTTTGAATGAATTTATTTGACATTTATTTATCAAAGGCATGTCATTAGGGGATGAGAATTGGGGCTTTTCGAATTATTACTTCTAAAAAACTACAAATTTATCTCAAATCACATTATTCAATTAGGCCTTTTCAATTAGGAATTTTCAATTAGGGCTTTTCGAAATCAATTAGGGGATGGGGATTTGAGAAAAATAACGAATTACCTGATTATTTGATTGCCGCAGCAACAACGGTAGGTGTTGGACTTAATGTAGGTAGCGTAACTAACCAAGAGCGTCGTTCTTTTTTCTTCCATTAAATCTTTATTTTTGTTTTTTTTTAAATTAGTGCCCGATAAAATAGTATTTAGGGGAAAATTAAATTCGGACTTTTTTTAATGTGGGATGTTGTTGAATTTGTGTGGGCCAAATATCGACTTGTGTATAGTTTTTGGGTTAAAATTGGGCCTACCTAATACATATAAATAATAAATTTTGAGGCCCCTAAATTAGCCCCTTTTTTGTGGCCCTAGTCCATGGACTCACTTGTCTTGAGCCAAGACCGGCCCTTGCGGGTTGTTAATTAGTTTAGCAAGTGAGTCTCATTATCCATTTAAAAAATAAAGCTGAGAATCTTTCTCTTAGACAGACCAAAAAGAAAATTAAGAACCTTACTATGGGACTGAAAAAGTATCTTCAATTTTCAGTGTAAACTATGATCTGAACCATGTTTTGAATTGTTGGTCTGAATCGTGGTTCAGTTAGCATCTTGAACCACAGCTTAAATTGTCATAATCTAGACCAAAGTGAACTATACCATTGCAGTTTGGTTATAATTTACAATATATTTACTCCCTTTGTTTCTAAACGAATATCCATTAAATTTTTAAAATATTTTTAAAATAGTTACTAAATAAAATTTAGTAAGTAGCAACATTAACATGAGGTTAAGGGAATGGAGATGAGGGGTAGTTAAAATTAACCTGAGAGAACGAGGGCTGTGATTATGGAAGAGAACGTGAAAGAAGAAATTGGCTCCGTGAAGGAATCCCACAACTCCCGCGCATCCTACTATCATCAATCCAACCATCTTTTTCCTTCTTTTTTTTTCAAATTGTTATTATCTCTATTTTTAACCTGCCTGCCTGCTTCCTTCATTTTATTTATACAAATATATAATGACACTATCATGACACATGCTATGCATGCTTTCTCATAAAACTAATTTTATTTACTAGGCTGCTATGTGAGCCGCCGCTTATCCCCCAACATAGTATGCTATAACATTCATGCGTACGGTCGAGATGCAAATGCTTCTCTCAATTCGATTGTGAGTGACGGACATAAACTATTTACTTTTTGTTTGCAGATTCACTTTTGTCAAATTAATATTAATAAAAAATGGAAATATGTGACCGAATCATAGCCCTTCGCTAGAACGCTACAACGATGCGGAGAGGTGATGCTTCCCGCTACCTCTATTAGGAATATTATATTATCAAGTATATATTGTGTTTATTTTGTTACCAAAATTACAGATTGTGTATTTCAATTATAGATTCAAATCTTATAAATCTAGGAAGATTAGTATATAACATTCTCTTGTAACCCTATAAATATTTACGTCTTGTTATCAATCCTTTTTCTCCCATTTATATGATTGAATTCGTCTAACTTTTATTCACTCCAATATGGTATCAGAGCAATATGATCCATAATGAGACTTTTTCGCCAAAACTTGCGGCAACCCTATGCCGCCCCACCCAAACACCACCACTCACCTCCACCATCTTCACCATCTACCATCACCATCAGCAAAACCCTAATAGCCGAAACCATCTGCACCTCCTCACCACCACTGCTTCCGCTACCAACCATCAAAGTCCCACCCTCCTCCATCTCCGAACATCACCCTAGACAAACCCTTATAGCCGAAACCCTATCCCCTTCCACCACCAACCTGTGTCAAACCCTAAGCCGCCCCACCCAAACACCTCCACTCACCTCCGCCATCTTTGCCATCCACCATCAAAACCACTACCCTTCTACACCACACCACCACATTCGTCTTAAACCTCTCTAAAGCCAAAATCCTATTTTTCTTTTCTTTATTTTCTTCTCCAACTTCTGCCCTTCTAAATCACATCACCCTCATCAAAACCTCATAGCCGAAACCCTCTCCCCTTCCACCACCAAAATGCGGCAAACCCTAAGCCGCCTCACCCAAACACCACCACTCACCTCCGTCATGTCTGCCATTCATTCACCACCCTCGGCAAACCATTATGACAAAACCACCCTTATTCCATCACCCACTTCCGTCCCCTCCTTCCAAAACATAACCATTGGCAAAAACCCTAAAAAAAAAAAAAAAAAAAAAAAGCCAAAACCTAAAACTACCCCAAAAACCACGCACTTCCGCCTCTACCCCCTCGCATACCATCGTCGGCAAAGTCCATGGCCGAAACCACCTCCTCTCCAACTTCCTTCTCCACCCTTCTTTTTCCTTCTTTTTTTTTCAAATTGTTATTATCTCTATTTTTAACCTGCCTGCCTGCCTGCTTCCTTCATTTTATTTATACAAATATATAATGACACTATTGAAGAATGAGCTGACGCTGTTCGTCGAGGAGCGCCCTCTTCCGGTCTTCCCGAGGACTAGCATTTCTTTTTTCTTTTCTTTATCCGCAAAAAGCCGTAGGTTCCCAATTTTAAAAGAATTCCTGCCAAGATGACAGATCCTGCCGTAGCACCAAAAGCAAGAATCGGGGTTGAACACGCCCTAAAGCCCAAGTAATTTACATGCTATGCATGCTTTCTCATAAAACTAATTTTATTTACTAGGCTGCTATGTGAGCCGCGCTTATCCCCCAACATATGCTATTAACACTCATCCATACCGTCGAGATGCAAATGCGTCACCTAAGGCCTCCTGGTCTTGTGGTATGCTAACTGGCCTCCCTACCGGGAGGTCAAGGGTTCGATCCCCCCTGGGGGATCCTTGTGGAAATATTTATACCATGAGTTTCAGGAGCCTTTGGAGTCCCCCGGGGCACATCCGAGCAGTAAAGGAAGCAGCATTGCTGGGCTTGCAACCTCAGCGTGGGGAGTTCGAATCTTGGCAGGAGCAGCTGGAGCAGCCAATTAATTGGTGATGTAAGAGTGATGTAAATGTCTTGTAGGAGGGCTCCCTTGGGGCCAAAAGTATAAGGGGTGATGCCACCCTGACTGCATCGGGCACATCCTGCGATTTACGGGGCCGGAGCCTGGGGGTCCAGGATTAGTCCGGCATAAGTTGGGAACCTAGGTATCAAAAAAAAAAAGAGAGAGATGCAAATGCGTCTCTCAATTCGATTGTGAGTTGTATTTACTTTTTCTTTCACTACAAGGAAAAGCGAAAATAGAGACGAAAAATTAAAGACAGACGGAGTCTGTAGCTAATTTGGAGACAGATTCGAGACAGACTCAAAAAATTAGAGACAGATTCAAAATCTATTTCTAATTTAGAGACGGATTATGAATCTGTCTCTAAATTAGAGACAGATACAAAATTCGTCTCTAAATTAAAGACAGATTTTGAATCCATCTCTAAATTAGAGACAGATTCATAATTCGTCTCTAAATTAGAGTCATATACGAAATTCGTCTCTAAATTAGAGACGGATTTTGAATTTGTCTCTAATTTAGAGAAGGGTTTCGTATATGTCTCTAATTTAGGGCCGAATTTTGAATCTGTCTCCAATTTAGAGACGTATTTTGAATCTGTCTCCAATTTAGAGACGGATTTTGAATATGTCTCTAAGTTAGTTTGTGTGTAGGATTCACCGGAGAAGAATGTCGTCATATCCACCTTAGACTACAAGCTTTAGGCCCGTTGCAACCATTTTCATGTGACAACATCAAATACTTCCATTATCTCATAATAATTGGTGTAAGTAGTACAGTTGACTTGTCAAAAAATAACAATTTCAAATTGTGTTTTATTTTTTTGGCACTTGACTTGTACCTTCAAAAATTATAACTACAATTTTTTTTCTTTATTTTTAGAAAATACGACAATTTTCTTATTTTCGGACAGAAAAAATAAAAGCACAAGATGAAGTGAGTAACATGTTAATTTTATTTTAGTATTTATGTTTTTTTCTAAGCCAGTACCTTGCTTAGAGAAGGCAATTGCCAATATTACCTTCACATAGCCAATCAAAGTTTTGTAAGAGTAGTTTTGTTAATATATTTAGTTGAGAAACGCTCTAAATATTTGTTTATATGATTCGTTGGGTATCATTCAACTTAAACGAATGATTTATAAAGATAAAATAAAGATCATGTGAATGTGAATGTGATTAAATTAAAATGGATGGAATAAAAATGTGTATTACTAAGCATAATATTCTTTTAATAGTGATAATCAACTCGAAAATCCATACAACATGTAACCAACTTTAAGCTAATTTCCATCACTGGAAAAGAGGAATACTTTGTTCATTTCTAAAGAAATTTTCTGGATCGAATTGACTTTTCACCTTTGCTAACCTCTCAAAATTGCCTCCAAAGTACTTTTCACCCCAAACCTTTGCCTCGGCATAACTCGTGTTACCACTAGGGTTGTTTTGACCTATATCGAGATCCTTATAGTTGATATATGCACCTCGTGGAGACTTACTAACATATGGCTCCATGAAGGCATAAAGATCTCTGATCCACTTAAAGTGACGTTCGGTTATAGTCTCGTTGTGACTCTTCCATTGTGTGAGGTACTCTATGCCATACAAGTATCCTTTACGATAGGGATAAGGGAGTGCGTTACTTGGGATTTCGTCCATTTTACCACCTTGGGGGTATATACACATCACTCGATGAGCACCCGTCTCGTTATGGTTTAAGAACTTCTCGAAAATCTCCTTCACTACTTTTTTTGGGATTGGTGTTTGCACATAGTCCGACTTCCCCTTCGAAGAACCACCTACCCCTACTTGTTTTGCCATCAGGGTCTCCTCCATTGACAATTGATCTCCAAACTCTGCATTTACTGCCAATGTCTTAACCCAACTATATTCTGCGCAATCTTTTTCCGTAAGACCCATCTCGGGAAACTTTTCGTGCATCAAATGAAGCAACATCGACATTGGTCCGAGGTAAGTGATTTTAAAAATTGCTTTGAAGGTATTTTTATAGTCATCACTTAACTTGATAAAGGCCATAATGAATAAGTCTTTAGGCAAGGTAGGCGCCAGACTTTGCCATTTATTGAAAAGGTCAAACGCGGTTTCATTATGACTGTAGAATTTGGCCCAAGTGACAACGCTCGGAACACGAACTAGTCTGAGTTTCCATGCAGCTATAATCCCAAAACTCGCTCCCCCGCTCCCACGGATCGCCCAGAACAAATCCTCCCCCATCGTTTTTCTAGTAAGAATATGTCCGTTTACATCAATCAAGCGCGCGTCTATCACATTATCCGCCGCGAGGCCATATTTCCTCACGAGCCACCCCCACCCGCCACCACTAATGTGACCTCCAACACCAACACTTGGACAAGCGCCGGCAGGGAAACCATGGACCTGACTTTTCTCAGAAATTCTCAGGTAAAGCTCGCCGATCGTCGTCCCGGTCTCAACGTAAGCCTCTTCCTTCTCGATGTCAATTTCAATTCGGGCATGATTGACCAAATCAATGACGATGTATGGTACATGAGCAAGAAGGGAGAGGGATTCGTAATCATGGCCATTGCTTTTGACTCGAATTTGCAAGTTGTTCTTCTTGCTGCAAAGAACAGCGGATTGAATTTCGGACTCTGTGTAAGGAACGAAGATGAAAGCAGGTTTTGGAGTCGTAGAGTAGTTGAACAGTCTCCAGTTTTGGACTGATCGAAAGTACCGGTCTGAGTAGTTTTGGGAATCAGGGGCGAAGAGAAGCGCTTTGTGTGGGGCCATGCAATCTTGGAAGCTAATCTCATTCGAATTTGCGTTGCAAGTGATTAGCAAAGATGAGGTCATTATCATAAGTAGAAAAACAATGTAATGACCCATTTTATTCCCTTATGGTTAAAGAATCGGAATATTTTTTCCGCACTCTTAGATGATTTGCGGAAATAGAATTCGTCTCTTTAACCAAAAGGAAACTTGAGAAAGAATAAGATGAAAATATGAATGATAATAAAAATGGGAATGAAATATGTAATATGAGTTTACAGTCGCTTTTAAAGAAAATTTTCAGAGAGAATTTGGTGGGAATTGTGCGGCCTCTTTTGTAAGACAATCAAACCATCCATTTCCTAAGGTTTAGGGGATTCTAATTTTAGTATTGAACAACTTTTTGTTTTCTTTTGTAAGACAATCAAACCATCCATTTCCTAAGTTGTAGGGGATTCTAATTTTAGTATTGAACAACTTTTTGTTTGGGAACAAAGGATTTTCAATTAGTGTATTAGTGTAGTTGAACTTGGGGAGGAGATAGCAAAATATCAAATTTGTTTTGCCCAAAAAACAGTTATATATATAATATACTCAAAAACGGTTTCGCTTTTATTTTGCAATTATATTTATATTTATATAATGGTGTATCAATTACAATTATAAGAAATCCATAAAAAATAATACTTTTAAAGCTATAAATTTAGTCGAAGTTTAATCGAATTGATCCAAATACTTAAAATGAGATTATTTTTCAAAAGCGGAAAAAGTTTTGACAACGTGCCATGACCCGCCAAAACTGAATATAATTCATATGAAGTGAAAAAATTGGTGGGGCATTGGGAGTATGGTGGCAAGAGAATTGACGTCTTCTAAGATGAGCAATTCTGGAGTTACAAAGAAAGAAAGTTCCCAAAATTTGGGTTACAAATATAATTGAAAATAAATGATTTGATATTGAATTAATTAGTAATAGGATCCACAAACACAACATCCACTTATTTATTATCAACTATATTTGAAATCCAAATTTTGTGAACTTTCTTCCTAACTTCTAACTTAAGGCTTTATTTGTTTTGGGGAAAACATTTTTTGAAAATGTTTTCCCCATTTTCCGGTGTTTGATAAACACCGAAAAATGAAGTCAACGGAAAACATTTTCCGGGTCAATGGAAAATGAGTTTGATTTTTAAGAAAAATGACTTCCTTATCTCTACCTAAGGAAGTTGTTTTCCGTAAAACAATTTTCTCATTTTCCTTTGTTTGTATTGATTTTACCTTTAGAAATTTACTTTAATGAAACTACCAAACATCGGAAAATGTTTTACGGAAAATGTTTTCTTAAGATTCACCAAAAATCGAAAAATATTTTCCGGAAGGCATTTTCATTTTCCGAAAAATATTTTTCAAGAAATCATTTTTCGGGGGTTATTTTCCGTGAAACAAACGGAGCCTTAAGTACTGTATTATGCTTTATTAGACACTTCTCGTTGTGTTTCCAAATAAGAAAATAGTTCTGATACAATTTTTTTCTTATTATAAAAAATATACAAACAAATAAATAAAATATATTGTACTAATTTAAAAAATTGACAAGCCAACTGTAACACTTAAAATAGGGGTGTGCACGGTGAAATTACCCGGATCCGAGAGGCAGCGCAATCGCGCCCTGGCATCTGGTATTTCCCGCTTTGCAGCGTTTGTGTTGATTGGAGGTGTCTCGCTGTGTGTTTGCTTTGTAGAGTCGCCACGCCATTTTTATTAAGCCCAAAACATTGAAAAAAGGACATCACTTTAAAAATAAATTGTTTTTGTGTGATGAGATTTTGAGTTCGGAGGTCAGATGACTCCTCGGGAAGAGAATATTAGAATATTAGAGCTCACCCGAGTCGCCTCGTAAAAACGAATCTTTCGGTACCCCTTATTCTTTAAATGTTGTGTGTGTGTATGTGCTTTTAAAAATGCATGTTGTATCGGATGTCTACATTGTACACTGCGTATTGAAATGTATTGAAATAGTAATGGAAGGAAGCCTTACCAATGTTGATTCGTGTCTGTCTTCCGCTGGGGAATAGTGTTTGAGGATGGAATAGTGTTTCGGGACGGACCGGAATTGCTTCGGGATGAGTCGGTTGTCTGCGGACAGAGTTTCGGCGTGCGTTGGGATCGCAGGGACCACTTGGGCAGAGTTTCGGCGTGCGTTGGGATGGCAGGGGTCACTCGGGCAGAGTTTCGGCGTGCGTTGGGATGGCAGGGGTCACTCGGGCAGAGTTTCGGCGTGAGTTGGGATGGCAGGGGTCACTCGGGCAGAGTTTCGGCATGCGTCCGAGTTGCCGGTTTGACTCGAAAAGAGCCGAGACGCCTCGAGAAAGACCAGGCAAGGCCTCGGAGTACCACGAGGGGCCTCAGAGTACCTCGAGAGTGCCTCGGGGCAGCGCGGGAGCATCGCGAGAGCGCTCGAAGAGGCTTCGAAGCACCACAAGGGAGCTCGGAAGGCCTCGGAAGGATCCGAAAGGGGCCAGGATTGCCTCGAGAGGACTTAGAGGGGTGCCAGAAGGCTGGGGGAGAGGAGAGAAAAGAGAGATGTGTGAAATGAGGGAGGGGGAGCCGTCTATTTATAGCCATGGATTTTGTGCAAGAAAGTTCGTACGGACCTTCCAGGTAATCCAGGATTTTGGTTTTCCTCGATTTGAGAGAATAAGTGGACTTTAAGAAGATTCAGCAATGATGGTGTCTGGTAGCAAGAAGGTCCGTACGGACCAACTTGCATGCATAAAGGTCCGTACGGACCTCCCATGAAGCTGAGTATTATTACTTCCTGGATTTGAGGGAATAAGTTGGACTTTAAGAGGATTCAGTACTCATGGCAACAAAGAGGTCCGTACGGACCATTTCTGCATTTTTACATAATTCCTCAAAGGTCCTTTTGTCCCTTTTTGTTTCAGAAAGGTCCCTCCCTTGGTTTGGTTGGTGGTTTTGAGGTTTTTGAGGGTTATGGGTATTCGAGACTGCGTTTGTGTGAGTCTGCGGTGTTTCTCGTGTGCTCGGAAGAGGGTGATCCAGATTGGGGTACTTACAGAAGCCCCTCGACGACGTCACTTACGGAGGAAGTGGGGTCATCGATAAGATAAGGGTCCTGATCTGGATCCTGTGATAGGATTCCTATGTATCCCTAGCGGGAATCAAGCCTGATCGTAGTTCGTGTGAGTCTGCGGTGTTTCCTGTTGTGTGACCGTTTAGGTCAGTTGGCTGGATCCTGTGATAGGATTCCTATGTATCCCTAGCGAGAATCAAGCCTGATCGTAGTTCGTGTGTGGGGTGAGTGTCGTTGTGCACGAGGACGTGAGATGTCCTCTGACTGAAACTCTGTGAGTGGATGTGATGGTATCCTGTGGGTGGTCGTGAGGGTCGGCTGTGAAGACATGGTGGCGTCCTGGGTGACCGTATAGGTCGGTGGTAAGGACGTGGTGGCGTCCTGGGTGACCGTATAGGTCAGTGGTAAGGACATAATGGCGTCCTGGGTGACCGTGTAGGTCGGTGGTAAGGACGTGGTGGCGCCCTGGGTGATCGTGTAGGTCGGTGGTAAGGACGTGGTGGCATCCTGGGTGACCGTATAGGTCGGTGATAAGGACGTGGTGGCATCCTGGATGACCGTATAGGTCGGTTGTAAGGACGTGGTGGCGCCCTGGGTGACCGTATAGGTTGGTGGTAAGGACGTGGTGGCGCCCTGGCTGACCGCATAGGTCGGTGGTAAGGGCGTGGTGGCGTCCTGGGTGACCATATAGGTCAGCTGGCTGGACCCTGTGACAGGATTTCTACGTATCCCTGGCGGGAATCAAGCCTGGTCGTAGTTCAGAGGTCGCGAAATTGTGAGTGTATGCGGGCGTGGTGGTGCCCTCAAGTGTCGTGTGATTGCCAAGGTCGACTGTGAGGACGTGGTGGCGCCCTGAGATGGAAATTTTACGATTTTCCAAATCAGGTGGTTTAAAGCCTTCCGGGCTGGAGATAGTGATTTGGGAGGTTTATACGGTCTTCCGGACAGAGTGGTTTAGAGCCTTCCGGGCTGGAGATAGTGATTTGGGAGGTTTATACGGTCTTTCGGACCGAGTGGTTTAGAGCCTTCCGGGCTAGAGATAGTGATTTGGGAGGTTTATACGGTCTTCCGGACCGAGTGGTTTAGAGCCTTCCGAGCTGGAGATAGTGATTTGGCTGATTTATGCAGTCTCTCGGACTGAGTGATTTAAAGCCTTCCGGGCTGTAGATAGTGACGAGGACGTGACTTGTCTTCTGGCTGCGGTTGTGTCGTGCGTGAGGACTTAATTTGTCTTCTGACTGCGGTTGTGTCGTGCGTGAGGACTTGATTCGTCTTCTGACTGCGGTTGTGTCGTGCGTGAGGACTTGATTCGTCTTCGACCGCGGCCAGGCCGTGCGTGAGGACTTCGAGTCATCTTCTCGACCGCGGTCAGGTCGTGCGTGAGGACTCGATTCGTCTTCTGACTGCGGTTGTGTCGTGCGTGAGGACTTGATTCGTCTTCTGACTGCGGTTGTGTCGTGCGTGAGGACTTGATTCGTCTTCTGACTGCAGTTGTGTCGTGCGTGAGGACTTGATTCGTCTTCTGACTGCGGTTGTGTCGTACGTGAGGACTTGATTCGTCTTCTGACTGCGGTTGTGTCATGCGTGAGGACTTGATTCGTCTTCTGGCTGCGGTTTGCGGAGGCGTGACTGCCTTGTGCTTTGATTGTGAGAGGCGTGAATGTCTCGTGTTTTGTCCGCTGGGGGAAAGGTTGGACTTACGATGACTTCCGGTGTTCATCTGCTGGGAAAATGTGGCCTCGTAGGGGCTTTGTCTGCTGAGAAGGTGACTTCGGGCTTACTTTGATGGTCGATGGTTGATTCACCGTTTGGCATTTTGGAGGCGTTTTGTGCCTTGGGATTTGTGCTTGGAGGTGCTGGCTCCTTTTGCGCTTGTTTTACCGTTTAGTGGGCGAGGTCCGGGCTTACGATGATGGCCGGTGTCTGTGTTGCCGTTTAGTGGGCGAAATCCGGACTTACGATGACGGCCGGGGTTGGTTTTGTTGGGTTGAGGACCAAACTACATTGAATCTGCTGAAATAGGCCTTTGGACAGCCAGGGGCAAAGATTATAAGGGCAAAGGAGTAATTTGGCCTCATATTGCAAAGAGGTCCGTACGGATCTTCTCCCTCTGCAAAGAGGTCCGTACGGACCTTTGTGGCTTTTTAATTTCCCCAGGTTTTGACCAGTTGCAGAATTGAGGCCACCCTTCATTTTCTTCTTCCAGCTTCGTGAAAACCAGAGAGAGAGAAGGACAAAACTCCATTTTTGATCCAAAATTCCTTTAAAAAAATCCTCCACATTTAGCTTGAATTGCTTGTCCATGGCGGAAAGAGCAAGGAGAGGTCGTCGTCAACGGAGCCAAGAGGTGATCGAGCAAAGGGCGAATCTTCAGAGTAATTGTACTTCCTTCGTGCCTTCGTCGAGGAACCCGGATGTGTTGTATCCGAATCCGGAGGTGCACAATAGGCGAGCTAGGAACGTCGGGGAGGTAAGAAATCAATTTCGTCTTGATTCCTTGCTTGAATTGTTGTATGCTAGAACTAGGTTTTAGTTTTTCGCATATTTGGGGCTTTTGTTGTTTGCCATGCTTTTTGTGAAATTCGCGATGAATTGTTGAAATTGAGCATGTAAGAATTGTGGGTATGTGAATTTTGTGCAAAAATGTGGAGATTAGCTCTTATTTGTAAAAATAAAGTGCCTCTCTTTGAAATGCATGATTTGGTATTTTGTACCTTATGCTATTTCTGTGTGTACATTGTGAGAAAAATTGCCATGTAGGGACAAATTTTGTGAAAAATGTGACATGTGCCGTGTTTTGTGACGGGTTTTGTCTGAAAGTATGTGCCGTGTAGGAACGGACTTTTCTTTTGAAAATGTGTCATGCAGTGTGTGCCGTATTTTTGGTGACGGACTTTGTGGGGAGTTTATGTGCAATGTGTGCCGTGTTTGGTGACGGGTTATTTTTTGAAAATGTGTCGTGTAGGGCTTAATCCCTCTGTTTGAGAAAAATTGTACAGTGTGTGCCGTGTTTTGTGACGGACTGCATGGAGAAAATTATGTGCAATGTGTGCCGTGTTTTGTGACGGGTTACATGTGAAATTTATGTGCAATGTATGTCGTGTTTTGTGACGGACTCTCTTTTTTTTTATGCTTTGGTTTTCTTTTGGTATTTTGCATTAAGTACTGTGACTGACGTACCTTTGCTGTGTTTACCTGCAGGATGAGGGGCTTTTGTCTGGGAAAGCCAAAAAGATGAAGTCTCGAGGGTCGCTCGAGGCAGTAGTGGAGTTGTGGCAGCAGTTGCCGGACATCTCTAGGGAGGGAAGGCTGAGCCCTAAGAGGCTAGTCTTCGCTTCCGGCTTGGGCGCGTTCATGGAGAACTTGGCCGGGATTTCTGATACGAGGAAGAACAAGAGTATCTTCCTGGGCTTGTCCGAGTATTGGTGGGATACCACCCACACCTTCCATTTGAGCTGGGGCGAGGTGACGGTGACTCCCACCGACTTTGCAGCTATTACTGGGCTTTCCTTCAAAGGAGGGCCAGTGCGGTGGAGGGACAGGATGTCCGATGGGGTGCTGGCTGAGCTGTTGGGCTTTGCGCCTCTTCCTCGCAGGGGCCTGGGCATGCTGTACAGTGACGTAGAGGTGCAAATTTCGGCCAACATTGGGGCCTATCGCCGTGGTACCGGCCTGGTGACGTCGGAGCAACTGGTACGCTCCTTCCTGTGGTTTGCCCTCTCCGAGACTCTGTTCTCGAATCACGCGACTGCGGCTCCTTTTCCTCTGCTGGAGAGTCTGGTTGATTTGGAGATGGTTTGCGAGATAGCTTGGGGCGAGGCGGGCCTGGCCGAGCTTTATTTCTCTTTGGACCGGTTTAGACGAGGCGTGGCCAGTTCTTTGGGCTGCTTTGATTTTGCTTTAGAGGTATGAGTTTATTGCTGTTTTTGATTTAGCAATTTGTCATTTCTCTGTTTTCTTTTGCACTGAGCCTTTTCTGCTTTTGTTGCAGGTGTGGTTCTATGAGATCTTCCGGTGCTTCATGTGGGATCGAGATGCTGAGGCCATATCGGCCTATCCTGCTATGTTGGGCTGGGCCCGTCCGTTGAGGAGGAAGAGGAGGACGAGTAAGGGGAAGCTCACCATCGCCTACGGGGATGTGCAGGAGCACCTGGGGAGAGATAGCCCGGCGGAGTTTGATCTGTACCCTTGGGCTCGATATGGGGATGACGAGTTTGAGGGTGCTCCCGTGGTGACGGCGCAGAGGAAGATACTGCGGGGCCTGACCTGCAATGTCATGTATTTGGGGGAGAGGGTCTTTTGGCAGCGTGGCCCAGGTATGCTCCCCATGGCTCCGAGGGACCCGCCTTTTGGGATGATGGACTCCCGTGACATGGACGTGCTAGAGTATGAGAGATATCTGGGCGGCGTGAGTGCCGATGAGTTTATTTTATATGGAGAGGAGTATGGGGCCTTCGTTAGGAGGAAGCTGAGGACGCGCGGGTGTTGGCGAGGAGAGCGTGGATGGCCCACCAGTCCCCTGCATGTTACTGGTGCACAGGCCGGACCTCACATATGTTCATGGGGATTCATCGAGGTGGAGGGTGTCGGTACCCGTCCCTGAGCAGGCTCCAACTGCCTATCGGGTTGACCCTGATATGCCGGTGAGTGTGCTTACTCTTTTCTGTCTTGGCATCTTTTTCTGTATATTTCTCTTTTTCTATGCCTGTATCTCTTTAGCTGAGTGTTTCTTTGGTTGTTTGCTTGTGCAGGTCCCGGGGAGAGCCTTCGACACGCTGACCCGCCGTTATGTGGCGATGCGGTCCTTTGCGAAGAAGTTGGCGGGGAAGCTGTCTTGCCGGTCTTCACGGCGCGTGCCGGCGTACGAGTCGATGCCTTCGAGAAATTCTGTGGACGTTCCTCCACCGAGGGCTGAGCCAGGGCAGCAGTTGGAGGGACCCATTCGGGGGCGGCATAGCATGGATACCGGGACGTCTTCGGGAGTCCAGAGGCAGACGATCCTTCACCAGTTCTGGCCTTCGCAGGAGGCACCGGGAGAGATTTCGTTGGAGCCTGCCTTCTTTGATCCTTTTGCCGGGTTTGACCCTTCAGAGTACTTTGAGTACCCACCCCAGGAGGGGGTTCAGTATTCTGATGACGAGGGTGTGGCTGGCGAGTTTGCCGGGGTGCCTGACTTCTCGCTTGATGATGATGATGATGAAGAGTCGGATTAGGGCTCATTTGCTTTCCCTCTTTCCATATCTTCTTTTTTTTTTTTAGCAACAGACATTATGGGTACCTGTAATAAAACACTTGTATTTGCATAGCAAAAGCATTTTATTTTAAGATGTAATGTCGTATTTTGTGATTCCCTGGAATTGTCCTAGGAATTGTTGCTATTTTATTATTTGTGCATGCCACGTGAGCTGGGAGTGCGTTTGTGGGTAGCGTATGCTTGCCGGAAATGGCTTTGGCCAGAATTTGGGCAGTTTAGAGCAAGGTCCTGCCGGGAACAGTGGTTGTTATACTGTTTGCTGGAAAAGTGGGACCATGGTGCAACAAGGTCCGTACGGACCAACTTGGGATGCAAAGAGGTCCGTACGGATCTCCTTTGCTTTTGGGAAGGGATAAGTGTTTTCTGGATGTCTGGACTTTCCCCACTTCCCATTTGCAGTCATTTCGAGCTTTCTTCCCCATTTTCTCTAGGAACCTCCATTTTTGCCATGGATTCTTCGTACGTTCCACGAGTTTTGTCGAGGCTTTCGAATGAGCGGCAAGCATACTTCCTTGAGTGGCTGAAAATGTGGATGTGACACCGTATGAGGCATCAGAGGCGAGCTTTCGAGGTAAGGTTTCGACTCTGCTCGGTTTGGACCCTTAAGGAGTTGGTTCCTGATTGGGAATTGTTGTGGGCTGCCGCGAAGTTCTGGGATGTTAGGAGGCATGTGTATTGCTTCTCCTACAATGAAATGGTGCCCACTTTTGAGGATTTTTGGGCTTTGATTGGGGGACCGGAGGTGGAGGCCATCTCGCTTCCTTTGATTGGCGGTGCTGCCGTGAGCGTGAAGCTTGCATGCTTTCTTCGGACTTCGTTGGGAGAAGTGCAGGACATGGTCCTTGATTCGGGTCATATTGACATTTCTGCGCTGCCGGAGCAGTTTATGATTGATGATGAGAGTGATGTCTCGTGGGATGCATTTGCCTTGTGCGTGATAGCAACGCTTTTCATGGTCAGCTCCCTTGGGGTATGTGACGGTGCTTTGCTGGATGTGGTAGGGCACTGCAGAGCTGGAGAGGATATTGTCCCGTTGGTGCTGGCGGAGACTCTTCATGGTATTGACCGTCTGGCAATTGGGGATCGGTTCATGAGGGGGGAAGCCCGCTTTGCTCACCTTGTGGCTGCGGGAGAGACTTCAGGCTATGCGTGAGGCTCCGGCGTTGTTCAGCCCGTGGACATTTTCTCAGCGTCCTCTTGTGTTGGATATGGATCAATCCGCCTGGGAGAGATGGATGGCACAGCTTGGTATGCATCAGATCCGTTGGTGGGTTCCGCACTGGGGGATTGAGACTAGGAGGGCCTTTCAGGAAGGGTCCTATGTTGTCAGAGTTCCAGGTTTGTCTTGGTCCTCCTTCTATATTTCGTCGCTTGTTTCCCGGCAGTTCGGGATGAAGCAGGAGCCTTTGTTGGGCTGGGATGACCTTGCTACTGTGGAGGTAGCTCCTCTTTGTGTGGCAGCTCCAGGTGCTCTTTTGTATTTTCTGAGGGTATGGAAGTATTCCGCTTTCCTTCCTGTGGTGCTTCTTAGATGTCGAGAGAGTGTCGTATTGACCACCCGATGCACAGCTTGGTATGAGCGGCGTGTTGGGCGATCCCAAGTGGCTTTGGGGAGCGAGGCGTGGAGCGATTCTGGGGGCCGATTGCCGTAGGAGCTATTGCCTTAGGAGTGCTGAAGCCTGGTCTGACCCTCAGGATGTCACGGGAGACGCTTTGTTTGACTACGAGACCAGAGTTGACCGACTGACGGAGAGAGGTCCTCTTTTGCAGACTCGCAGGGAGGAGATCCGAGCCGAAGCACGGGCGAATAAAGCCCTGTGAGCTGCTGGATTGTTTGACTCTACTGGGAGGACCCCTGATCTCGGACTGAGAGAGACAGAGATGGCTCGCTTGGAGCGAAAGAAGACTCGCTGGGGACGAGGGAAGAATAGCGAGGGGACAAGCGCAGATGGCGCGGAATGACCTCCTAGGTATCCATTCATTGTATTGCAAACACATTATTTGTTAAATATATTAAGCTGTCTTTTAGCATGTTGTGAACTTAAGAGTAGACCGTGCTTGAACTCATCAAGAATTGTTGTAATCGTTAGTGATTTGTTATTTACTTTTAAAGCTTTGTCGAGACGCAAGATCTCTTGTTCGCTTTTCGTTTCTTTTGTGAACCTTGGCGGCGTCCATCTTTGGACCTTTCTGTTGTATTTGCGGACTGAAACAGTCTGGGCCTTGACGGCAATCCCTTTTGCTTGGGCTTCTTTTTTTTTTGTAAGCGCATGAGGGTGAAGGCAAGCCCCTGGCTTGGAAGTTGACATGGGTCAGTCGTTTGACACTGAGTGACCCTCGGATGTCTTTTGATGTTGCCGCCGTCGTTTGACTTGGGCAAGGTGATGGTGGGGGCATGCTCTTGGAAAGTGCGTAGCTTGATGGAGGTCTTGGTTGACATTCAAACTTTTGACTTTTTTGTGTGTTTTTAGACCGGACCAATTAAGGTTGCCTACGTTCCCCCGGACTAGAGGGCTCAGGTCTGTGTAGTTCGACACTACATGGAGTGCCAAGAGATGCACAGTTTGTTCTTCTTTAGGCGAAGTATCTGCGAAGTTTGCTTCCGTTGACTGGATTCATGAATGGATTGCCGTCTAGGTCTGTCAGCTTTATGGCACCTCCGGAGAAGATCTTTTGAACCACGAAGGTGTAAGTGCTCCAATTTGAGCTTGTTAGCATTTTCGTTAGAAAATTAACGAAAGTTATAACATTACTAACATTCCTAACATTCCTAACTTTTCTAACAAAGTAAGGGTAAAATGGGCATTGCCATTTAAAGATAAACAAGGAAAGGAATCCTAAAAAGCAAAAGAAATGGAAAAAACCCGAATTGGTAAGTTGAAAAACAGTTCCAGTTTGAATTTTAAAAAGATTATTCCTCCTGTCCAAAAGCCGAAGATCGTAGCGGATGAACAAGTGTACGCCCAGCAGACCCTCCGCGCGGATGTGATTGCATCTCCCAGTGGCCTATAAATTGAACCCTCCTCTCTCAGTCTAAACAAGACAATTTGATCACAGCAACGAAACTCTGGCGAAATATAGGGAGAAAACAGTGGGAATTCACTTGAATTGCCACCATTTTCTCTTCAATCTTTCCCAAATCTCACTCACTCACAAACACTTCAAATCACTCTCATACATACTCTTATACATACACTAACTCAAGCTCAAATCACCCTTTAGGAGGAGGAATAGAGAGAAAACATAGAGGACTTCATTGTTATCTACTTGTTTTCTCTTTAACCAACTCAAATCATCAACCCTAAACACTTTCAAATCCTAAACACATTCAAGCCTTTGAATCCATTCAAACACAAGACACAAGGAAGATAGGTATAACCTCCCTCTTCCTACACTAAGTCTCTCATTCATGCATGCATCTTTAAACTACAAAATGTAGTTATTTTATCTTCTTGTCTTAGATCCAAGAAGATCACCATGGAAGTTCATCTCCATGGATGATCTTCTACAAGGATCAACATTTTCTTCAATGTGTTCTTATTTACTTGCAAAATGCATTTTCAAAACCCTAAATACCATTTTCAAGCACCAAATCCCATTTTCAAAGGATAAAATTCCCCTTCCCAAGCAAATGAAGTGCTTAGTCCTAATGTACCCCAAGGATGGTTTGATATAGTTGATTCACCACTAAAATTTCTAGTGATCACTAACCAAAACCTAGGGAAATGGGGACAAGCATGGATGCAAAACCCCCCTTTAAAATCATATTTTCTTTCTTGAGAAGTTGCTGTCCAGTAGCAATTTTCTCAGACCTCAGTCCATGGTCTAATTTTTTGGACACAGATAAATGTGGAATTTGGTGTTGACTACAAAATACTTTTTGTATCCAACATCCAGATCTTTCCATACATATTTTTACTTTATTTTTTGGGTGAGTAAAACTCCTCTTTTCAAATTTTCTTTCAGAGGCTAGTTCATCAGCTTCTGGGAATCCAGATCTCATATCTGAGGTTTCCAGAAGGTTTTGACCCCTCAAATCTTCTCCAAAATGGAAAATTCCTTCGCACAAATCTTATTTAAGGTGTCTGGAACAACTTTCATTCTCTGAGTTTATCCAGATTATGAAGTTTTAAGACCCTTGAATCCATTTCAAAATCAAAAGTCCACTGCCTTTTTCATTCTGGCAGAAATGGCTCTCAACTTCAAAAGGTCTTTTGAGTACCAAATCTCAATCCAAAAATCTTCCAAAAAATCATGGGATCAGTTTAAAGTCTTAAAAAGATATCCCAATTTTTACTTTTCTGAGTTTCAACTTATTTTGGCCAAAACACACATACACACACACACACACAAATGATTTTCAGCTTGGAAGACTCGTTTTACGAGGCATTCCGGGTGCACACTAACGTCCTTCCCGGCGTGTAACATGACCTCCGAACCCAAATTTATGATCTCGGGCTTTTTTCAAAGTTTTGGCCCTTAAAATAAAAATGGCGTGGCGACTCCGTTCTTTTTTCCCGGGTCTTATTTGGTTTTTTTTCAAAGAAACTACGAAAGGAATCGAATTTCATTTCCCGCGAGAAAATGGCGACACATCATCACAGTGGCGACTCCGCTGGGGACTAAGCTTTTTTTTAAAAAAAAAATGGTATTTGGTATATTGGTGGAAACCATTAAACTTCCCGTTATCGCCTCCTAACACGAGTCGGGGATAAATTGTGGTTTAACAATCCCACGTACCGGTATCACCGTTTTCAAAAAAAAAAGAGCTTTTGAGGGTCAAGCTTCCGTCCCGGCTTTGAAAATCATTTTTGTGTGTGTGTTGATTTTTGCACAGTTTTCGTGTTGTTTTGGCCGCCTCGGAGAAAGTCAAAATTTTGACTGTCGGAATAATGTCCCTAACTGTTGGAATTTTCGTGCTTACGTGCTTATGTGTTCACTAAATTTCAAGAAAAAAAAAATTTTCAAAAAAAAAAAAAAGGGATTTTCAAAAAAAAAAGAAATTTTTCAAAAAAAATTCATGCATCATATTTTTAAGACACATAAAAAAATCTCTCTATTTTACTCAGAAAAAGAATATAGACTGCTTGCACACTACGCGCACGTGACCGTACACTGCACACTACGTTCCTAACCCGGGGAAATCCTTGTCGCGGTCCGTTTGGTCTTATTACGCCTCTCGGATGAGCACGGGACTACCCAAACATCCCATGGAGCCTCGTGTCGACCATGCACTTGTCCGTGACACACTTTGTCAGAGACCCGGTTGGTTTTTAGTACGGTGCGTGTCATGCCACATGTCGTGTATAGACCTTTCCTTTCAAGCCTTTGTCGGCATACCGACTCAATATCTTTCGGGGACCCTAATCGGTCGAAGTTACGCCGGTTTTCCGCCGCAGACTTTGACCAAGATATTGACCTAGGCGCCTTGACTTCGGCTCGGCGGCACAAATTATACACGACTCCCGGCATTGACACGAGTCATCAAGGATTAATGATTATTCCATGCCTAATTACGGCTTAAGCGACGACAAGTCAAGATCAATTGTGGACGCTTATCGGTCAAACCATGCCGACTTTTCGTCGAGTCCTAGGACATGATCTTGATTTTTGACGTCGGCTTTGTCCGTAATTTACATCGAATGCTCGTTAAGACTCGATTACCCGAGACTTCTAGAATCGTTTTCTTTTCGGTCGGTGGGACCCGCTTGCCCTATAGGACCCTCGCCCGGGCCGTCCACCCTGGGAGGTCGAAATACGGGTGGAATACGAGGGGCTTATAGACGTAGTGACGGGGCCCACTGATCCGGGAATCGAGTAGTTCGCGAAAAAGAAGAGCAATCTTTTCCAACCGATTAGGTTAATAAAACATGTTTTAAGTAAACAAGAACAAATAAGCTGCATGTTGCATGAGCCCTAAGCCCAAACACCAACTTTGTTTCGCTTTCCGAGTCTGAACCACACCCTTTTGTGCCTTCCACAGTAAGCAAAGTTTGGATCGAGACCCGGGTCATCGTTTGTTCGGCTCGGTCATTCCGAAGTCGAGATACTTCATCGGTTTCCTCCTTCGCTTGACTCAAAGTTTCGTAATGACCAACTCGGGAGGAGAACGGTGGGGGACGTACAACTCCACACCCCGAAAATCCGCAAAGTGCCGAACGGTGGAATCGAGATGTTGGAACGAGATAAGACAAAATCAAGAGGCTCGGATCGGTCGGTTATTGGAAAGTATCGAGAACCCGGGGGCTAGCAATTGTTCACCACCCTAATAGAACCTTTACGGTTGAGGCGAAGGTGGAGCTAATTACCCTCCCGGGCATGCCAACTACCATCAAATACCTGTTCCCTTTCGTGTGGAACTACTAATGGGCCAAGCATCCCCACCTATCACTCATCCCGCCTCTCGGCCTCATCGTATCGATCTTGGTCAACTTCCCCCGGCACCTATCGGTTTTCATCTTTGGGTTTCAATCAGTCATTTACGTCCCGCAGCCTTGGAATGGGTCGGTTCGCTACTCCAAAACCTCGGTCTGGCCGGGCCATCAATGCAGGAATTGGTCGATTCGGTACATCTCGGCCCTTCTTGCTCGATACTCCTCAACAGTCCGATCTAGGTCAAGCTTTGCCCCCGGTGCCTCTCGGCTCTCACCACCGGGATTGAATCGGTTGGCTTTCGCCCGCACCTTGGAAGGGGTCGGTTACTACTTCACCGCATCGGTCGGCTCGGGTCACCATCTCGGAATGGGACAGTTCGTTTCTCGAGCTCCATGGTTCGGAGGGGGCCGGCTTGCTTCCTTCAATTCTCAAAGCACACCGGCCCCTATGATCTTGCAAGATCGCGTGGGCCACCGGGCTTTTATCACTACTTCGTCGGGCTCACCGTGTTCACAATATCCCCGAGCTCTACCCCGCCCCTTCGGTTGGGAAGTCCAACAAGGTCAAATGCTCCTCATCAAATTCTCCACCCGGCCGTTACGCAAGCCGCTCCTGCTCATCAAGTACGGTATACACATTTCCCTTGCGGTCATGTTCCTCGGTGCGGTCAAGACACATTCAATCCTCTTTGTTACGATGCCTCAAACCTCATGTTTTGACGGCCTTACGGATCCGCACTCACTTTGCTCCCACAGTATCCACCCATTACGAGCCATATATCTTCATCTTCGGCAAGCGATGAGGCCTTATGAGGAAGATTACGGTCACGCTTTTAATGCTCGAGGCTGTCATTCCTCCCACCCAGTACTTCCTACCGTGGGTTCGTTTGCTAATGCCAATCTTGTGGCGGGGTCATGCAATCCTAATGTTCCTATTGACTCGTCCAATGGATTATTGGTAGAACCAATTAAGAAGGTACAAGAAAAGCCTAGCAACGAGAGTATCGACGATCGCTCGACTCGGGCCATCTCACCATATCAATCTTGTGTATCGACACGAATGAAGTTTACAAAAGGTCGAATCTCGACGATTACATTGATGATTACATCAAAAGGGTTCGTGCACGGGAAAAGACTACGAGTGCGAACATGTCTCGCCGCTATAAACCTTACCCTTCCAACACGGCTCCGACATCCGGTAAAGGAAAGAAGGCATTGTGTACAATTGACGGCCCCCAAAAGCAACCAAGAAATGGTGGTCCTTTAAGGCAACGAGAACGTTTTGATGATCTTGGGATGCCCATGGGCTTAATTTTCAAGGGCTTAGTAAGGGTAGGCCTTTTGGAGCCTCTCAAGGACTACCATCCAAGGAGCTCAAATGCACCTCTCGACATGAGTAAGCCTTGCGCCTTCCATGATCATTATGGCCACACGACCGACAAGCTGCATAGTCTTGAAGAGAGCGGTTCAAAGGTTAATCGAAACGGGCAAGCTTGAGCGCCCCAATGGACCAAAACCGGCAAACCACATTCGTAATGGTGACCAAGTCAATGACCAAATCTCGAATCCCGAGGATTTGGGTGTTCCCTTAAGCAAAGTTTTAAATAGCTTGCTAGAGCGGGGTCTCCTCGAACCCATGAGAAACTATCGGCCCAAGGATCCCAAAATCCCTTTTGACACCACTAAGCATTGTGCTTTCCACCGGTACCACGGTCATACGATCGACAAGCTGTACGGCTTTGAGAAAGGCGATTCGGGGATTAATTAAGAAGGGCAAACTCGAGCGCCTCGGTGATCTCAACCCCGCCAATGATCATTTCCCAAACAACGCGAATGTAAACATGATTGAATTTTATGATTCAAACTCGTGAATTCAACAGACTACGACAAGCCGGATGATTTAGTCGCAACAAATGTCGAGAATGGATGGTTTATTGCAACAAGCATGTGGCCATGGCAAAGCTGGATTTGGTGAAATGCTTTGAACTCTCGCCCTCCGATAAGTTCACGGCGACGCCAAGGTTAAATGGGATGATAATGATCGATGGCGGATTTGGCGAAAGCGATAAGGATACAAGAAATCCGATGATTAGGAAGGAAGAGTTAGTCATGGCTTTGGAAAACGCCCATAAGATTCATGAAGAACAGTGACCACTGCTCATCAATGCTCTCCGCCGCCATGGAGTTCGGAGTAACGGTTGAGGCGAATGGTTCCCTGGTCATGGTCGAAGATGAGACTTCGAAACGGTGATTTCGGTCCCTTCATCCTATAACTCTCCATCCCACGGCCAACACCTCCCTCCATCCACATATGATCCCTTGCCAAGGACAATTCCTCTTCACCCTTTCCGGCACCTCGGGCCATTAGGGCTCCATCGCCCTCGGCTCCTCAAACGAGTTGGGCTCCATCACACACTGTTCCTCAATTTCAAAGCAATACACGCGGTTTATGCTCCCGGCTTCACATAATCGGTTTGAGCTATGTGGCTATGTTCACAAGCCTCTACACCCACCTTTGAATGCGATCATGAGTTGCTAAAAGAAAATCCGGATGCCACAAGTTTTTCGTTGTCGTCTACCGGACTTAGTGAATTCACCGTCGGTTTCACCGATCTGGCAGTGTTTCCCTCTGGCGATAAGAGTCTTGTTGCGAGTTCCGATAACTCGAATGTTCCCGTTGATCCCATGTGGCAATATTGATAGAGCAAGTGAAACAAATGCGGGAGAAGCTTGATCTTATGATAAGTACTAGCACTCCTTTGACCCAAGATGTCGAACCGGGCAAAGAAATGATTACGTCGCGCAAAATTCAAGTGCCCGAAGTGAGAGAATCCGATAGGACAACTCCGCCCTGTGAGCACACTTGTCTAATGCCGGTTCCAAGCTTGAGAAAGGCCCGAAGACACAATCGGCTAGTATCACCCCTTTCACTCAAAACAACCAGCGCATCGTTGAATCCTCCCAAACAGAGCCCAATACCCCTCAAGGTCCTCTCGGGTTCACTTCCTTCCATCAATATGCTCGATCGACAAAGTTCGTCCCCGTGACTTTTCCGACCCGTTTCTTTGGACAACTTGTGCTCGCCCAGCTGCTCCATGGCCTCAAACTCCTCCACTCCCACCTCAAAAGCATCACGGGCACGTAGCGATCACTGCCTCGGTCTGCAGTAATGGAATCGAAGTTAACAGAAAGATGGAAAGCTCAAGCGTCTTGGCAGTCAACAACAAAGAGTAGCTAGACTAGGGGCTACCCATCCTTTAATATTAAAAGCAGTCTTTTAGTCAACCTTCGTAGGTTCTAGTACTTTCTTCGTTCAATCAAGTCCTCCTTGGACATTGTAGTTAATCTTAAGTTTTCTATAAAAGAGTCTTTTTCTTTTCTCGCTAGACTTGAGACATTATTTGCACACCTACATTACATTTAATGAAATGGTTTTATTTTAAATGATCACTCGCATCGCTCAACAAATAATCTACTGGAAATGATTAAGATTTTAATTAATTGGTGCGAGAAAGTCAACTAATGCCCTCCCTATACACTTTCCTCACCTCACAAAGGCCTCCATCAAGCCATACACTTTCCAAAACATATCCCCATCATCACCTTGATCAAGTCAACGAAGGCGGCAACATCAAGGGACAACAAAAGGTCACTCAAAGCATCGGGAGATCGACCCCATATCGAAAAACAGGGGCTTGCCTCCGCCCCCATGCATCAAGAAAGTTCAAGTAGAAGCTTGCCTTCGTCCTCAAGTGCTCAAAAAAAAAAAAAAAAAAAGCTTCAAAAAAAAAAAAAACAAAAGCTTCAAAAAAAAAAAAAAAACAAAAGCTTCAAAAAAACAAAAGCTTCAAAAAAAAAACAAAAGCTTCAAAAAAAAAAGCCTCAAAAAAAAAAAAAAAAACAAAAGCTTCAAAAAAAAATGAGGCCAAGGACCTAGCACCGCCGATCGGAAGGTTTGACATATGGGCAAAATTAAAGCCCGAAGAACGGAAGTTGTCGACAACAAGGGAGCAAGCTAAAGCAACGGCAAAAACATATCATAAGCCCTTAAGCTGCATCCAAAATCTTTCTCCCCCGATGAAGGACGACGATCAAGAAGCAACGGAATCGCTCAAAATGACTTGTCAAGGAATCACCTCAAGGCCCGCACCTTATCATCCAAACTTCCTATCCGAGCCTTTTCACCAAAAGTACCACAAATGTTCATACCCCTTTTCTAAAGCCAAACACGCTCGAGCCCGAACTACGGCGACCCGAGCTCCTTATATTAAGGGGAACGTAGGGCAACCGTAAATGGTCCGGTCATAAACACATCCAAATCCCAGAAAATTCGGTCTCATCGATGGCCTCTCCTATACACAATCCCTCTTCACCATTCGCCAACTTCGACTCTTGGAATCAGTTGACTTTCTCCTCTCAATTAATCTAAATGTTTGTTCATATCGAGATTAGGGGTTGAATAATCCGAACATCAATAAAGGGTTTTAAGCAATCTTGTGATCATTTTGAATAAAACATGTTTTCAGATGTCTCGACAAGTCTTCTTTTTCTACATTATAGGAAAAATAGAGCTAGACACTAATTTTCTGTCAGCAGAGGCTTCCATACACTTTTACAAACCTTTCTACACTTATGCTCTCTCAAAAGAGTCAAACCCAAAGCGAGTTCTTTTGTGCCTTCATCAAATAAGGCCAACAAATAATACAAATCGGGGATTCGCCCCCACTCTTCGAAAATATGCCCCTGCAGGTATACATTTCTAAATTGTCTTTCTTTTACATTTTCTTCCGGTTGACTAATTGACTAAAGAAAATAATAAAGTAAATATAGAAGGATGGGTTGCCTCTTTTGCTACATGACAATTCAATTTGCATTAGAGCTGCACTGTACTCTTTGAGGGAGGACTTTCGTCAAGCCATTTGTTTAGAGTGGGGCTTCTTTGGTCACGCTGGTTCTTCACTTTGCTACAAGATGGGATGGGTCTTTGTTTAGACTCATCTCAGTATCAGTCTGCAATGCCTACCAGGTTTGTGTCAGATTCACAATCATGAGACAAAGGCTCTACCAAGTCACTTCTTCAAAATCAAGACTTCGCAAACACATCTCTTCAGACCAAGGCCTTGCCAAGCAAAGTGAGATTTGATCGCCATGTTGGTCATGGGTTTGTCAAGCACAGTTCTTTGATGTCCAAGGATGAGGACGGAATTTTAACCAGGACCTGAGATTCATCATATTTCCATGGCTAATATTGGAAACCGAGTCCACAAGACTCCTTGTGCCAATCAGAATGAGGTTTCGATGTTCATCCCTGGAAGGTGTCAGGAATTTTGGGACTTTCACGGTAGAAGAGGAAGAGGATCCTTATCCCTATCTTGGCCAGACAGACTACCGCCGAATGCCACCACCTTCCTCACATGGAACCTCCACCGGGCCATACTCTTCTCAACTCCGTGAATCGAGTCATATTTTCAGCCCTCGATGCAGTATACATTCACGGCTCGATGCGGGACAGCCGTTTGGGGAAACAAATTGAATTCAGCCCGATTTGGGCCGCATATGGTGTGCCTCGATACGGTGGGGAGTCGGCTCGGTATATCGCAGCGGTTTGGTATGCCTCGGCGGCTCGGTACTGCATCGGGGGCTTCTCAGTTACATCAGCTTGGTATGACTTCTCAGTTGGGTTTGGGACGGCGGTCAACTATGAATCAGTTTGAACTTCTCAGCCCCAGCAGCTTGGAGTGCCTCGACAAAGAACCTGGTTCAAGACAATGGCCCCGGCACCGCACAAGTCTCACGAGATCCCTTCATGACCGCCTCCACGGGATAGCAAACCCCCAATCCCACTCTCGGTCACCCAGACTACTCCAGGATGCCACCACCAGCCTCCTATGGTACTATCTCCTCGATCTTGGGGTCGCCGGCTCCCCAAATACGTACTCACTGGACCCATGCACGGTCGCGTGACCAATCGGTCATAGCTTTCTCGGTGGGGACAAAGCCAGTACGGAATGTCTTCTCATGGAGGGGGATACCTCGGAATGCCACAGCAAATGGGAGTCCCACCTCAGTCGGAACCGATCGGTCCGGACCTTCACAGCAACGGTTTGGAATGCCACCACGCCGGTTTGGGGCAACAGTCAGGAGCCCCTCCTCAGAATGATGCTAGCTCAGCTGCCCCTCACACAGCTTCCACAAAACCATGGGCCACCAAGCCCCTAATCCCTGTCTCATCGGAATCACCGGACCACAGTATCCTCCCGGTTATACACAATCACCCCAGCTAAGCGTGCATGCAGTTCAACAAACAAGGGTCACAACCCGTATTTAAGTTTCATGGAAACCCGAGCTACCTGCTACATCAAGCCAGCTTGCCTCCACCCTCCTTGCCAATTGAAAATCAACGGCAAGCCGCAAGGCTCTACCCCTTCGCCCAGGCTCCTACTCACACTCCCCCGGGTAATTTGGGCCAAGGACAGGTTTTCACTTACGCCAATCTGCCGCCAGTTTGAATGCCATAGTTCCACCACAAGACCCTCATCTGGCCTGGTTCATGGAACAACACAAATTCGTGATGCCTAATTTGGACCTCTCTGACGGGACTGCATGCCCGAAGACTCATTTGGACATATATGCCTTGGCAATAAAAGCCAAAGGGTGCACCATCGGCCGGTTGGGCTGACTATTTCAGCCTCTCCTTGAAATCCAGTGCTTTAAAATGGTTCTTCCGCTTAAAACCCGAGGCCAGGGCTACATGGGACCAGATCACCAGTGCCTTCACAAAGAAGCATAAAGCTAATTTGGAGTGGGAAACAAATAGAGTTGACCTGCAGACAACAGTGCAGCGTTTCGAGGAAAATATCGGTGACTTTTACAAGCATTGAAACCTCAAGTTGAGTAAAATGACCAACCCTCCTTCTAATGAGGAACAATTGGACATCTTTCAATCATGCCTGGAAGCCTCATTTGAGAAAGCCCCTCAGTAACTTCCCCTATCCAGAGATCTGCATGCGACGGCCAACTGGGGCTAAGGTTTGACTAACAAAGCAAGCCACCGCTCCTACTTATCTGGGTACTCAAGCTTCTCGCCCCTAACTCCGCCCTCCCCTGTCCTACCCCAAAAGGCAAGGAAGCAATTAATTATGCGCAGATCGCAACAATGCCACTCCTCTCATGCCAAGGAAAGGTGATGTGCCCAAGCCGCGGAGCCTTAAGTTCGAAGATGCCTCTGAGCAAAGTCTTTCAAGGACTTGTGAAGGAAGGTCTGACCAGACCTTTGGACAACCATCAGCCCATGGATCCCGATAGACACAACTAAACTTTGTGCTTCCCACTAGTATCATGGGCACGAAGAAGGGCGGTGTGAGAACTGATCGAAAAGGATACCCCAAGGGCCCAGCACAGTCAACAATCCATTCCCTAAGAAAAACCATAGGGTGAATATGATTGAAGCCATGAACAAGCCAAGTGCCACTATGGCTAACAGTTCCCATATGGAAGACACCCTTCGAAGGGAGGATTCTAGTTGCATAGTTGTTATCAAAGATGGATTTCTCACTCCATGACGTAATGCTGCAATGAGTCTGGGGTCACATCAACTTCACCTCGAGGTCTCTCACGTTGATCGATCAGCTTGATACTTCATCAGTATGTCAGTTTTACAGTCAAACCTTTGACTGGACCCCTGTAGTGACGCTTTGTCGAACCTGGGGCTTCATCAAAAGCTTCTGAGGCCTTCGCCATGTCTCTTCCACGGAATGGGGCTTTATCAAGTCACACCTATCTTCAGAAGAAAGGCCTAGTCACCTCAACAACTATCTTGGAGTTTCAGCTTTAGAACTTGATATATGGCAACTCCCTGCATCATCAAAAGTTGAGAATTGGGAATCTCCTCATATCAGCATTTCGTCAAATCACAACTAACCCAAGCGAAAGAGGGTTCATTCATGTCAACATTCTAGAGCCTGTCAGCGTCAGCTTCAAATGTCCGAGACTGAAAAGAAATTTCAATCGAGACCCGGGGTTCAAATCCAACTTCATCCCAAGATCAAAATTGACCTCATCAATAACATGCAATTCAGTCCGCGACCAAAGGATATCACCCCACCAGCTCAAAGTTTGTCCCAAACAGTCAACAACACATACATCCCCTCTCATCACCATGCATCCCCACAAAAATCTCCCCAGGGCTCATGTAGCATGCACAAAACTTGAATCAATAGGAAAAATCCTAAGTGATTGAAAATCATAAATCGTAATTTCCCTGCCAAAAGCTTAGGCCAAGTGCATCTTCGAAAGCAAATAAACGCATCATCTCATAATCATTTTTGGTTCTATGCATGCATCCGCCATCATGAATGCCATATATGCATCTTCCTCTTCACTAACAAATGCAGGAATTCAAACGTAATCCCCCTTTTCGGCAAGGATGATCTTCACCAAAGACGACCTCAAATGGATGAAAACAGTCCCCAACATCCACAAACATATGAAGACCGCCTCCAGTGTCTACAAATCGGTCAGGGACGCCAAGCTCTCCAATACAATTCGGCTGTGGACGCCAAGTTCTCCAATACAATTCGGTCAAGGACGCCAAGCTCTCCAATACAAATCGGTCAGGGACGCCAAGCTCTCCAATACAATTCGGTCAGGGACGCCAAGTTCTCCAATACAATTCGGTCAAGGACGCCAAGTTCTCCAATACAAATCGGTCAAGGACGCCAAGCTCTCCAATACAAATCAGGTCAAGGACGCCAAGTCCTCCAATACAAATCGGTCAAGGACGCCAAGCTCTCCAATACAAATCAGGTCAAGGACGCCAAGTCCTCCAATACAATGCGGTTAGAGACACCAAGTTCTCAAAAGCAAGAAGTCCCAATGTGAAGACAAGCTCAAAAACCTCTACAAGTTTGACGATCACCAGCAAGATGCAGACTCAACCAAACTCCTCCTTCAGGTCAAAATGCCTCCAAAGACAAGAATCGTCGCCGAAACCGTCCCACGAACGGCAACCTAACAACTCTTCATCAACATCGGCCGTAGCCTCAGGTAAGCACAAAGCACATATGAAAGCATATCTTAATCAACTACTTTTCTAAAAGAACATTATCATCAAATCTTAGGGCGACTTCCCAAAAAACAGTCAAACCTCAAATACTGTCAAACCATCAAAGACCATCCCCAGCTATTTTCGAACTACGACCGGCTTGATTCCCTCTTAAGGATACGTAGGTAGCCTATCATTAGGTCCAGCCACTCGACCAGCACGGTCATCCTTTCCTTCGGCAGCAGACGTAAAACCGATCCCTTCCAATAAAGTCCACTAGAGGACCATCTATCCTAATCCATCAAAGGAAATCATTTCAAATCAAGGTTCGAGGCACCTAAAACGCCATCATCAAGGTTCGAGGCACCTAAAATGCCATCATCAAGGTTCGAGGCACCTGAGACGCCTTCATCAAGGTTCGAGGCACCTAAAACGCCATCATCAAGGTTCGAGGCACCTAAGACGCCATCATCAAGGTTCGAGGCACCTAAGACGCCATCATCAAGGTTCGAGGCACCTAAAACGCCATCATCAAGGTTCGAGGCACCTAAGACGCCATCATCAAGGTTAGAGGCACCTAAGACGCCATCATCAAGGTTTGAGGCACCTAAAACGCTATCACACACAACACGAGGAAAGCGATAAATCGCAATCATCCCTTAGGGTGACTTCCCAAAAATAGTCAAACCATAGGGTGACTTCCCCAAAACAGTCAAAACCTTAGGGCGACTTCCCAAAAATAGTCAAACCTTAGGGCGACTTCCCAAAAATAGTCAAATCTTAGGGTGACTTCCCCAAAACAGTCAAACCATAGGGCGACTTCCCAAAAACAGTCAAAACCTTAGGGCGACTTCCCAAAAATAGTCAAATCTTAGGGTGACTTCCCCAAAATAGTCAAAACCTTAGGGTGACTTCCCAAAAACAGTCAGATTATAGGGTGACTTCCCAAAAATAGTCGTAGGGCGACTTCCCAAAAATAGTCAAGTAATAGGGCGACTTCCCCAAAATAGTCAGATCATAGGGTGACTTCCCAAAAATAGTCAAATCTTAGGATGACTTTCCTAAAACAGTAGGGTCGACGACTAAAGATAGTCGAAAGACCCGAACTACGGCCGGCTTGATTCCTCTTAAGGATACGTAGGTAGCCTATCATTAGGTTCGGCCACTGCACCAAAATGGTCATTCCTATCCCCAGCAGAGCGGATATACAACCCTAGCCATCAGACCGAAGAGGGTCATTTCTTATCCCCAGCAGAGTTTCTTTCAGCAATCGACTGTAGAACTCGCTCGCCAGGTTGACATCCTAAAACAGTCACTCCAGGGTCGACAACTAAAGATAGTCGAAAGACCCGAACTACGACTGGCTTGATTCCTCTTAAGGATACGTAGGTAGCCTATTAAATAGGTTCAGCCACTCGATCACTTGATCATCCTGCCAAAATATGGAGCCTTACTCTTATCGGCGACCCCGCTTCCTTCGAAAGCGCCGTCGCCGAGGGGCTACTGTAAGTGCTCCAATTTGAGCTTGTTAGCATTTTCGTTAGAAAATTAATGAAAGTTATAACATTACTAACATTCCTAACTTTTCTAACAAAGTAAGGGTAAAATGGGCATTGCCATTTAAAGATAAACAAGGAAAGGAATCCTAAAAAGCAAAAGAAATGGAAAAAACCCGAATTGGTAAGTTGAAAAACAGTTCCAGTTTGAATTTTAAAAAGATTATTCCTCCTGTCCAAAAGCCAGCACTGTAGCAGATGAACAGTGCACGCCAACAGGACCCTCCGCGCGGATGTGATTGCATCTCCCAGTGGCCTATAAATTGAACCCTCCTCTCTCAGTCTAACAAGACAATTTGATCACAGCAACGAAACTCTGGCGAAATATAGGGAGAAAACAGTGGGAATTCACTTGAATTGCCACCATTTTCTCTTCAATCTTTCCCAAATCTCACTCACTCACAAACACTTCAAATCACTCTCATACATACTCTTATACATACACTAACTCAAGCTCAAATCACCCTTTAGGAGGAGGAATAGAGAGAAAACATAGAGGACTTCATTGTTATCTACTTGTTTTCTCTTTAACCAACTCAAATCATCAACCCTAAACACTTTCAAATCCTAAACACATTCAAGCCTTTGAATCCATTCAAACACAAGACACAAGGAATATAGGTATAACCTCCCTCTCCCTACACTAAGTCTCTCATTCATGCATGCATCTTTAAACTACAAAATGTAGTTATTTTATCTTCTTGTCTTAGATCCAAGAAGATCACCATGGAAGTTCATCTCCATGGATGATCTTCTACAAGGATCAACATTTTCTTCAATGTGTTCTTATTTACTTGCAAAATGCATTTTCAAAACCCTAAATACCATTTTCAAGCACCAAATCCCATTTTCAAAGGATAAAATTCCCCTTCCCAAGCAAATGAAGTGCTTAGTCCTAATGTACCCCAAGGATGGTTTGATATAGTTGATTCACCACTAAAATGTCTAGTGATCACTAACCAAAACCTAGGGAAATGGGGACAAGCATGGATGCAAAACCCCCCTTTAAAATCATATTTTCTTTCTTGAGAAGTTGCTGTCCAGTAGCAATTTTCTCAGACCTCAGTCCATGGTCTGATTTTTTGGACACAGATAAATGTGGAATTTGGTGTTGACTACAAAATACTTTTTGTAGCCAACATCCAGATATTTCCATACATATTTTTACTTTATTTTTTGGGTGAGTAAAACTCCTCTTTTCAAATTTTCTTTCAGAGGCTAGTTCATCAGCTTCTGGGAATCCAGATCTCATATCTGAGGTTTCCAGAAGGTTTTGACCCCTCAAATCTTCTCCAAAATGGAAAATTCCTTCGCAAAAATCTTATTTAAGGTGTCTGGAACAACTTTCATTCTCTGAGTTTATCCAGATTATGAAGTTTTAAGACCCTTGAATCCATTTCAAAATCAAAGGTCCACTGCCTTTTTCATTCTGGCAGAAATGGCTCTCAACTTCAAAAGGTCTTTTGAGTACCAAATCTCAATCCAAAAATCTTCCAAAAAATCATGGGATCAGTTTAAAGTCTTAAAAAGATATCCCAATTTTTACTTTTCTGAGTTTCAACTTATTTTGGCCAAAACACACACACACACACACACACACAAATGATTTTCAGCTTGGAAGACTCGTTTTACGAGGCATTCCGGGTGCACACTAACGTCCTTCCCGGCGTGTAACATGACCTCCGAACCCAAATTTCTGATCTCGGGCTTTTTTCAAATTTTGGCCCTTAAAATAAAAATGGCGTGGCGACTCCGTTCTTTTTTCCCGGGTCTTATTTGGTTTTTTTTCAAAGAAACTACGAAAGGAATCGAATTTCATTTCCCGCGAGAAAATGGCGACACATCATCACAGAAGGGCCGATCCATGTTGGTTCCCATTTTCCCTGTGGGTTGGTTCGAGTGGGAGGCTTTTCTTTGAGTACCAGATCGCCTTCCCTGATGTCTCGAGACTTGACTTTCTTGTCAAAAGCTCTAGCCATTCTGCTTTGGTAGGCTCGGACGTGTTCCATGGCCTTTAATCGTCGCTCGTCTAGCAGAGCCAATTCGTCGTGTCGGCTTCGGAGCCATTCGACTTCGTTGATTTCATTTTCCAGCAGCACTCAGAGTGAGGGAATTTCCAATTCAATGGGAAGGAGTGCTTCCATCCCGTATGTCAGGGCGAATGGAGTTTCTCCCGTGGCTGTTCTGACTGATGTTCGGTAGCCCCAAAGTGCAAGGTGCGGCTTCTCGGGCCAATCGCGTCCTCGGTGGTCATTTTTCGGATGATCCGTTTGAGGGTCTTGTTTGCTGCTTCTATGGCGCCGTTCATTTGTGGCTGGTAGGGGGAAGACTTGTGGCATGTGATTTTGAATTCGGCCAGCAGTCTGTCGCACTCACCTTTGAAGTGGGAGACGTTGTCTGATATGACCTCGTTCGGGATGCTGTATCGGCAGATGATGTTTTCCTTGAGGAAATGTGCGACTTTCTTGGAGGTGAGCACCTTGTAGGACTTGGCTTCGACCCATTTGGTGAAGTAGTCGATGGCTACTAAGACGAACTCGTGGCCGTTGCTGCCTGACAGAGCAATTTTCCCGATGACGTCAATTCCCCATGTGGCGAAGGGTTAGGTCGTAGTCATGCAGTAGAGATCGTGAGGAGGTAGATGATTGAGGTTGGAGAACCTTTGACACTTGTCGCAGCTTCGGACAAAGTGGATGCAGTTTGCCTCCATGGAGATCCAGTAGTAGCCCATCCGAAGAATGATTTGTATCAGGGCTCTGGCGTTCATGTGGGGGCCGCAAGCCCCGTTGTGGACTTCGTTCATGAGCTCGTTTGCTTCTTCCTGGCTGATGCAGCGTAGGAGTGGTCCTTGGTAGCGTTTCTTGTATAGCATGTCCCCAAGGATGACAAAGTGAGAGGCGAGGCGTTTTAGGGCCATGATGCTCTTGGCTTTGGCTCCTTCCCTGTGTTGACCTTCTTCGTTCATGAAGGTGGTTTCCCCATTTTTGAGGTATTGGAAGATCTGGTTGTTAGACTGTGCTGGTGAAGAGGCTTCTGATTGCGTCTCTTTGGCTCTTCAGTAGTCTCCCAAATTGCTGTGATTAAAACCTCCTCGGCAGCTTGGGCCCGGTTTTTCTCTCGTTTGACAACATGCTTAAATGTTTGCTTGATGCTTTTATTCAATTAATGTGTTTGCTTCTTTGTGTAGATGAATTGTTATTAACTGTTTTGATTAGTTAACTCATCATTTGTTAAAGATGCAACGAAAGGATATTTTAGAAAGGTCGGACCTTTTATTGAAAGCGTAAAGACTGTACATTGTTGATTATGGACTCACGATCTTCCGGCCTAGAGCCATCAGATGACTCGAAAGACATGAATTCACAGACAACACGACTCGAACCTAGACTGTAGGCGATGAGGGATTGGACCAGGCTTCATTACTCTTGGCGGGCTGTAGCTCTAGAGAGGGTGGCGATGGCTCTGGTGGCCAAACTTCACTCGAGGCGACTCCCGGAGGATGGCTTGTTTGCGGTTCGACTTCAAACCATATCGCAGAGGTTTTTGGTTGCTCCCCTGATGATGTCCCTCCATTAGTGTTGTTGCCAGTCCTTGGGGGACCTTGATGATAGAAGTCGCTGAGGGCTACTTCCAGGAGGGCGAAGCATTCGCTGATTCGGAGTTGATTCTTGCTGATGTTGATCATTTTCATAGAATCTGCTTCTTTATCTGGGATCTTTGCTTGGACGACATTTACAATGTCTGACTCGAGGGGGCATGTTATCTCTCCTTCCCCGATTAGGCCTTGGAGGAGATTGCGCCACTGTTCGTCTAGGTCAGACACTGGGATGTTGAATTGGACTATGATGTGATGGCTGTCCCAGTGAGATCCGAGAGTGTCGGCCAGAGGGTTGTCCTGTACCAGTGGGTCGGTGATGAGCCAGTTTGCAAGAGGGTTTTCGGCGAAGTAAGGATCTACTCCTTGGTCAATCTCCATCTGGGCGTCCCTTTCTTGATCCTCTCTTAAGCATTCTTCGCAGTTGCATATGTCGAAGTTGTCGTCTTGACCCATGAGCTCTTCGATCTCTAGCTCGTCGCGGCTTAGAGCGTGGATGTAGGGATCCACTTCGTAGCGGGACAGGACTGTAGAAGAGTATTCGGTCATGTCGGGACCTTCTTCTGGTGTAGCTTGCTGGCCAAGCGCTTGCCATTGTGCTACTTCCGCGGATTACCTCGAGTATTCCCTTGGCGTTGATGAATTTCACGCATTGGTGAAGAGTAGATGATACCGCCTTCATCTGATGTATCCAAGGTCGTCCTAGCAGGGCAGAGAAGGTTGGTTTGATTTCCACGACTTGGAACTCTACCGACTCCAGTTGTGCGTCAAATTGGATCCTCAGATTGATGACTCCTACGATTGGTCGTGGAGTGGAGTCGTAGGCTCGGATTATCCGGGGCGAAGGTCTTATCAGGGAGCGGTCGATACGGAGTCGTTTCAATGTGCTCAAGGCGATGATGTTGACTGCGGAGCCATTATCGATCAAGACGTTCGGGAGGTAGAACATCTCTATCTTTATGAGGATGAGGAGGGCCTCTTTGTGTCGATTCTCATACATCGGCAAATCATCGTCTGTGAAGGCTAGACCGCTTCCCATGCTGCCGTTTGACTCAATCTCCTCTGGGGTGCGTTCGATCCATCCATTGGTGTGCCTTGGTCGTGGCAGAGATCGTAGGGAGACACTTGCCCTTGGGCGTTCTTGTCTGGATTCCCGGTCACGGGACCATTTGATTCTGGTTTCACATTCCCAGTCATAGCGGGATAGCATGTTGATGGTTTCAGAAATTGCAGGGGGCCTGCTCTCGCTTGGAGTTTCGTCGAAGGCTATCGTGTTCACCCTGTCGTTTTGGGGGAATGGATTTCCGATGGTATTGGGGCCACGAGGGCGTTCCAACTTTCCCTCTTCGATTAGCCCTTGGACCACTTGCTTTAGCACAAAGCAATTATCGGTGGTGTGTCCGGGGTAGTTGTGGAAGGCGCAGTGCTTGCTCATATCCATGTTGGGCTTGAGAGTCTTTGGTTGGAAATTCTCGAGGGGTTTGAGGAGATTTCGCTTTACCAATGCTTCGAATACTTGGCCCAGAGGCATTTCGAGGTTGTCAAAATGCTGGAACTGTGGGATGCGAGGGGGATTGTTGTTTCTCGGGAGTGCCTGATCACGATTTACTTGAGCTCCGTTTTGGATGTAGTGTACCGTTCCGGCCGCTTCTTTTCCTTTGTTCGGGACAGGTGCTGAAGTTGACAGGTTTGTCCGATAGCGGTAAGACAAAGCAGGGTTGCTGTTGTCTTCTGAAGACTCAGGGTCTTCTCAAACTTGGTTCCGGCGTTGACCATGGCACGAAGATCTGGATAGAAGTGATGGCTGATCAAGGTCCTCAGAGATGGTTTGAGGCAGGAATGGAAGATGTCCATTTGTTCTTCTTTGGAAAGCGGATCCATTATCTCGCTAAGCTTCCAGTTCCATCTTTTGTAGAACTCGCCTACTCGTTCGTCATCCTTTTGTTCGGTGGCTTGCAGATCGTGGCAGTTTGTTTCCCACTCAAGGTTGGCGCGGTATTTCTCTAGGAAGATCTCGCTGATTTGGTCCCAAGTGGAGCGGTTTTCTGCCTTTACGTTGAGGAACCACCTTAGCGCCGTGGACTTGAGAGAATGCTGGAAGTGATCCGCCATTTGTTGAGGGGTTGCCCCTTTGGCTCTCATACCCAAGACATATGTGTCGATGTGGGTTTTTGGGCATTCTGTCCCGTCAAACTTTTCCATTTTCGGCATCCTGAATTTCGGAGGGAGCGGGACTACCTTGTTTGGATCAGTGGGCAGGAGGGAGTCTTTCCAAGAACTGGCTAGTTTGCCTTGCATGTCCTTCATTTGCTCGATCAGCCAAGCCATGTGAGGATCGGCAGGTTGAGGCGGGTTGCCGCTTTCAGGGATGGAAATCGAAGATGGAGGTGGATTGGCTGATGGGATCGCCATTCGGGAGTCTTGGGGAGGTAGCTGAGTGTATACCAACCCATACCCTGGGGTGTTGAAATTAAGGGCGTGATTGCCCGGTCCGCTAAGGGTTGTGTTTGGGAATTGGGGAAATGTTTCATCAGCCCCAAGTGGCAGACTAGCGGGTGGTAGGCTTGAGATGTCGGGATATCCGCTTGGAATGCTTATCCCGGCTAAGCATGGGGATTTTTGGTTATGGCTACAAGGCTCGTATAGAGGCAGAGGATTGAATCCTGGGGGATACCGAGATGCATTGGGATCTGGCGGTGCAGGCACGTATGTGTGTTGTTGATACTGAGCTTGGGGTGCGGGCGGAAGCGCGTCTTTGAGGCGGGCATGTCGGAGCTGCTTGACTGATGCCTGAGTGGAGCTTTGAGCGAGAGCTGCTTTGCGTTGCTGGGATCTCGTAGCTTGGCGGAGGCGGGACCTGCTGGTAGCTTTGAGAAACCGGGGGAGCCGGTATTTCTTCGTCTTCTATGAGAACGAAGGTCCCGTCAGGTTGGGGAACAGCAACGGTTCCTCGAAGGCGCAGGGTGTCTACGATCCAGGCCTGCTGCTCCTCTTGGCGCTTCTTGAGAGTCTCGAAGGCTCGCAGCACCTCCTCCATTGTTTGAAGGTTCCTTAGTGGCGGGGTTCCGTTTCCCTCACTGTTATCTGTTGATCCCGTCATGGGGGAGTAGCAGACGGTGCGGACCGTTGAACTGGAAGGGCTGTCGGAACTTGTGACCTCGATACTGAAAAGGCGGCTCCCGGGTATTCTCAATCACTCTCGGTTCGCTGGAGGGGGTCGACGGGTAAGGTTTAGACACGGGAAGGCCTTTCGGGATAAAAGGGGGAAAGCTCACGTGACATGCGGTTTTCGCTTTTTGTTTCTGATTTTTTTTGTTGTTTTAATTTACTTAAAACGGTGTTTTCTCAGAGTCCTAGGTAGGTTGGAAAAGATTGCTCTTCTTTTTCGCAACTATGCTAGATCCTGGGTCAGTGGAGACCGTCTGTGCGGCTATAAGCCCCTCATTTTGCACCTGTATTTCGACATCCCGGGGTGGACAGCCCCGGGCGAGGATCCTATAGGGCAAGCGGTTTCCACCGGCCTAAAAGAAAAATCGAACCTAAGGACCGAGCCTGTCATGTTCGTTTTAATGCGTTAGCCATGTGAATAGTGAGCCGAGCTGACACCTGAGTCAAGATCGGGTCAAGAGTTCGGCATGACCTCTCTTTACCTTGCTTGCGCAAGGGATCTGTGACGTTAGGCGTTGGCTGGGTCATATCATCATGGCTGACGTATTAAAGGCTTGATGACATGGTGTCATGTGGGCATGGATGTATATCCGGGACAAAACGTCCTCTGGGTGTAGCTTCGGAAATCAAGATCAGTTCGAGATTTTAGCATGACCTTTCATCACTTTGCTTGCGCAAGGGATCTTGAGTTCCGAGCTTCGACTCAGAAAATGGCCGGCATGGGATATGTATCCAGGCTTGTATGACACGAACTGGGTAAAAACCAACCGAGTCAGGACAGAGTGTGACTCAAGACTCAAACGCGCAGGGTTGACGCTTGGCTAGGATGGGATGTTTGAAATGATCCTGTGCGCATCCAAGAGGCCTAGAAAGACCAAACGGACTGCAACTGAGACCACCCCGGGTTGAGGGTTGTAGTGTGCAGTGTATCCGAGGTAGCAGTGCGCATAGCGTGCGGTGTAACCGAGGCAGCAGTGTGAGTAGCGTGCGGTGTAACCGAGGCAGCAGTGCGAGTAGTGTGCGGTCTCTAAAATTCTTTTTTCTGAGTAAAACAGAAGTTTTTTGAAGAATTTGAAATGTATGTACACAGATGTATATTGATGCAATTTTTTTTGTATTTATTTTTTTTTGTAAAATAAAAAGTAAAGCACATGCACATGCACACACACACACAACAGTTAAAGAAAGGGGTAAAATGAAAGTTTGACCCTCATCATTGTTTTAAAAATATTTTGTTTTGTTTAAAAGTTTTTTAAAACAAACTGATCCCCAGCGGAGTCGCCAACTGAAATTTCCCGGATCCGAGAGGCAGCGCAATCGCGCCCCGGCATCTGGTATTTCCCGCTTTGCAACGTTTGTTGTTGGTTGGAGGTGTCTTGCTGTGTGTTTGCTTTGTAGAGTCGCCACGCCGTTTTTATTAAGCCCAAAACATTGAAAAAGAGCATCAGTTTAAAAATAAACTGTTTTTGTGTGATGAGATTTTGAGTTCGAAGGTCAGATGACTCCTCGGGAAGAGAATATTATAATATTAGAGCTCACCCGAGTCGCCTCGTAAAAAGGAGTCTTTCGGTACCCCTTATTCTTTAAATGTTGTGTGTGTGTGTATGTGCTTTTAAAAATGCATGTTGTATCGGATGTCTACATTGTACACTGCGTATTAAAATGTATTGAAATAGTAATGGAAGGAAGCCTTACCAATGTTGGTTCGTGTCTGTCTTCCGCTGGGGAATAGTGTTTGAGGATGAAATAGTGTTCCGGGACGGACCGGGATTGCTTCGGGATGAGTCTGTTGTCTGCGGACAGAGTTTCGGCGTGCGTTGGGATCGCAGGGACCACTTGGGCAGAGTTTCGGCGTGCATTGGGATAGCAGGGGTCACTCGGGCAGAGTTTCGGCGTGCGTCCGAGTTGCCGGTTTGACTCGGAAAGAGCCGGGACGCCTCGGGAAAGACCAGGCAAGGCCTTGAAGTACCACGAGGGGCCTCAGAGTACCTCGAGAGTGCCTCGGGGCAGCGCGGGAGCGCTCGGAGAGGCTTCGGAGCACCACAAGGGAGCTCGAAAGGCCTCGGAAGGATCCGAAAGGGGCCGAAATTGCCTCGAGAGGACTTAGAGGGGTGCCAGAAGGCTGGGGGGAGAGGAGAGAAGAAGGAGATGTGTGAAATGAGGGAGGGGGAGCCCTCTATTTATAGATATGGATTTTGTGCAAGAAGGTCCGTACGGACCTTCCAGGTAATCCAGGATTTTGGTTTTCGTCGATTTGAGGGAATAAGTGGACTTTAAGAAGATTCAACAATGATGGTGTCTGGTAGCAAGAAGGTCCGTACGGACCAACTTGCATGCATAAAGGTCCGTACGGACCTCCCATGAAGCTGAGTAATTATTACTTCCTGGATTTGAGGGAATAAGTTGGACTTTAAGAGGATTCAGTAATCATGGCAACAAAGAGGTCCGTACGGACCATTTCTGCATTTTTACATAATTCCTCAAAGGTCCTTTTGTCCCTTTTTTTTCCAGAAAGGCCCCTCCCTTGATTTGGTTGGTGGTTTTGAGGTTTTTGAGGGTTATGGGTATTCGAGATTGCGTTTGTGTGAGTCTGCGGTGTTTCCCGTGTGCTCGGAAAAGGGTGATCCAGATTGGGGTACTTACACACGGGCCTAAAGCCCGCGGGCTTTGGCAAAGCCCTCTATGAGCCCATTTAGTTGCGGGCTTCAATTTCAAGAACCCAACATAGCGGGCTCAAATTAACGGGCTTTTGCGGACTTTAAAAGGGGATTGGGCGGGCTCGGGCTTGACGGGCTTACAGATCTATTAGACTATTACATTACACAAGTGAATTGGGCATGATATATTCTGAAAATGGAAGAAAAACTAAGTAAACTAACAGATCTTTTATATTAAGATGAGAGAAAGAGAGGGGGTACCTTGAGAGATTAGGGTGAATATCAATTGGCCGGCGGGAGAAGTCGTCGATCCAGAACAATTAGGGCTCGAATTTCCTCTCTTTATCGAATTAGGGCTCGAACTCAAAGGTCGAAGCAGTGAGGTTATGGCGTTGGGCTGGTAGTGAGGCAGCGTGTGGTAGAGGAACGGCGAGAGAAGGAGAGAGACGGAGAGAGGAACGATGATCTGGA
>JAFEMH010002583.1:135000-140000 GCA_022495995.1 Adenophora triphylla var. japonica
CGCATCCTAATATCATCAATCCCACCATCTGTTTCCTTCTTTTTTTTTCTCAAATTGTTATTATCTCAATTTTTATTTATACAAATATTTTTGAAATAGTTACTAAATAAAATCTTTTTCCTTTTTTTTTCTTTTTTCTTTTTTTCTTTAACCTGCCTGACTGCTTCCTTCATTTTATTTATACAAATATAATGACACTATCATGACACATGCTATGCATGCTTTCTCATAAAACTAATTTTATTTACTAGGCTGCTATGTGAGCCGCTGCTTATCCCCCAACATATGATATAACATTCATGCGTACGGTCGAGATGCAAATGCGTCTCTCAATTCGATTGTGAGTTGTATTTACTTTTTCTTTCACTACAAGGAAAAGCGAAAATAGAGACGGAAAATTAGAGACAGACGGAGTCTGTAACTAATTTGGAGATAGATTCGAGACAGACTCAAAAAATTAGAGACAGATTCAAAATCTGTTTCTAATTTAGAGACGGATTATGAATCTGTCTCTAAATTAGAGACAGATACAAAATCCGTCTCTAAATTAAAGACAGATTTTGAATCCATCTCTAAATTAGAGACAGATTCATAATTCGTCTCTAAATTAGAGACATATACGAAATTCGTCTCTAAATTAGAGACGGATTTTGAATATGTCTCTAATTTAGAGAAGGATTTCGTATATGTCTCTAATTTAGGGTCGAATTCTGAATCTGTCTCCAATTCAGAGACGGATTTTGAATCTGTCTCCAATTTAGAGACGGATTTTGAATCTGTCTCTAAGTTAGTTTGTGTGTAGGATTCACCGGAGAAGAATGTCATCATATCCACCTTAGACTACAAGCTTTAGGCCCGTTGCAACCATTTTCATGTGACAACATCAAATACTTCCATTATCTCATAATAATTGGTGTAAGTAGTACAGTTGACTTGTCAAAAAATAACAATTTCAAATTGTGTTTTATTTTTTTGGCACTTGACTTGTACCTTCAAAAATTATAACTACAATTTTTTTTCTTTATTTTTAGAAAATATGACAATTTTCTTATTTTCGGACAGAAAAAATAAAATCACAAGATGAAGTGAGTAACATGTTAATTTTATTTTAATATTTATGTTTTTTTCTAAGCTAGTACCTTGCTTAGAGAAGGCAATTTGCCAATATTACCTTCACATAGCCAATCAAAGTTTTGTAAGAGTAGTTTTGTTAATATATTTAGTTGAGAAACGCTCTAAATATTTGTTTATATGATTCGTTGGGTATCATTCAACTTAAACAAATTATTTATAAAGATAAAATAAAGATCCTGCGAATGTGAATGTGAATGTGATTAAATTAAAATGGATGGAATAAAAATGTGTATTACTAAGCATAATATTCTTTTAATAGTGATAATCAACTCGAAAATCCATACAACATGTAACCAACTTTAAGCTAATTTCCATCACTGGAAAAGAGGAATACTTTGTTCATTTCTAAAGAAATTTTCTGGATCAAATTGACTTTTCACCTTTGCTAACCTCTCAAAATTGCCTCCAAAGTACTTTTCACCCCAAACCTTCGCCTCGGCATAACTCGTGTTACCACTAGGGTTGTTTTGACCTATATCGAGATCCTTATAGTTGATATATGCACCTCGTGGAGACTTACTAACATATGGCTCCATGAAGGCATAAAGATCTCTGATCCACTTAAAGTGACGTTCGGTTATAGTCTCGTTGTGACTCTTCCATTGTGTGAGGTACTCTATGCCATACAAGTATCCTTTACGATAGGGATAAGGGAGTGCGTTACTTGGGATTTCGTCCATTTTACCACCTTGGGGGTATATACACATCACTCGATGAGCACCCGTCTCGTTATGGTTTAAGAACTTCTCAAAAATCTCCTTCACTACTTTTTTGGGGATTGGTGTTTGCACATAGTCCGACTTCCCCTTCGAAGAACCACCTACCCCTACTTGTTTCGCCATCAGGGTCTCCTCCATTGACAATTGATCTCCAAACTCTGCATTTACTGCCAATGTCTTAACCCAACTATATTCTGCGCAATCTTTTTCCGTAAGACCCATCTCGGGAAACTTTTCGTGCATCAAATGAAGCAACTTCGACATCGGTCCGAGGTAAGTGATTTTAAAAATTGCTTTGAAGGTATTTTTATAGTCATCACTTAACTTGATAAAGGCCATAATGAATAAGTCTTTAGGCAAGGTAGGCGCCAGACTTTGCCATTTATTGAAAAGGTCAAACGCGGTTTCATTATGACTGTAGAATTTGGCCCAAGTGACAACGCTCGGAACACGAACTAGTCTGAGTTTCCATGCAGTTATAATCCCAAAACTCGCTCCCCCGCTCCCACGGATCGCCCAGAACAAATCCTCCCCCATCGTTTTTCTAGTAAGAATATGTCCATTTACATCAATCAAGCGCGCGTCTATCACATTATCCGCCGCGAGGCCGTATTTCCTCACGAGCCACCCCCACCCGCCACCACTAATGTGACCTCCAACACCAACACTTGGACAAGCGCCGGCAGGGAAACCATGGACCTGACTTTTCTCAGAAATTCTCAGGTAAAGCTCGCCGATCGTCGTCCCGGTCTCAACGTAAGCCTCTTCCTTCTCGATGTCAATTTCAATTCGGGCATGATTGACCAAATCAATGACGATGTATGGTACATGAGCAAGAAGGGAGAGGGATTCGTAATCATGGCCATTGCTTTTGACTCGAATTTGCAAGTTGTTCTTCTTGCTGCAAAGAACAGCGGATTGAATTTCGGACTCTGTGTAAGGAACGAAGATGAAAACAGGTTTTGGAGTCGTAGAGTAGTTGAACAGTCTCCAATTTTGGACTGATCGAAAGTACCGGTCTGAGTAGTTTTGGGAATCAGGGGCGAAGAGAAGCGCTTTGTGTGGGGCCATGCAATCTTGGAAGCTATTCTCATTCGAATTTGCGTTGCAAGTGATTAGCAAAGATGAGGTCATTATCATAAGTAGCAAAACAATGTAATGACCCATTTTATTCCCTTATGGTTAAAGAATCGGAATATTTTTTCCGCACTCTTAGATGATTTGCGGAAATAGAATTCGTCTCTTTAACCAAAAGGAAACTTGTGAAAGAATAAGATGAAAATATGAATGATAATAAAAATGGGAATGAAATATGTAATATGAGTTTACAGACGCTTTTAAAGAAAATCTTCAGAGAGAATTTGGTGGGAATTGTGCGGCCTCTTTTGTAAGACAATCAAACCATCCATTTCCTAAGGTTTAGGGGATTCTAATTTTAGTATTGAACAACTTTTTGTTTTCTTTTGTAAGACAATCAAATCAAGTTGTAGGGGATTCTAATTTTAGTATTGAACAACTTTTTGTTTGTGAACAAAGAATTTTCAATTAGTGTATTAGATGTAGTTGAACTTGGGGAGGAGATAGCAAAATATCAAATTTGTTTTGCCCAAAAAACAGTTATATATATAATATACTCAAAAACGGTTTCGCTTTTATTTTGCAATTATATTTATATTTATATAATGGTGTATCAATTACAATTATAAGAAATACATAAAAAAAATAATACTTTTAAAGCTACAAAATTTAGTCAAAGTTTAATCGAATTGATCCAAATACTTAAAATGAGATTATTTTTCTAAAGCGGAAAAAGTTTTGACAACGTGCCATAACCCGCCAAAACTGAATATAATTCATATGAAGTGAAAAAATTGGTGGGGCATTGGGAGTATGGTGGCAAGAGAATTGACGTCTTCTAAGATGAGCAATTCTGGAGTTACAAAGAAAGAAAGTTCGCAAAATTTGGGTTACAAATATAATTGAAAATAAATTATTTGATATTGAATTAATTAGTAATAGGATCCACAAACACAACATCCAATTATTTATTATCAACTATATTTGAAATCCAAATTTTGTGAACTTTCTTCCTAACTTCTAACTTTAGGCTTCGTTTGTTTGGGGGAAAACATTTTTTGAAAATGTTTTCCCCATTTTTCGGTGTTTGATAAACACCGAAAAATAAAGTCAACGGAAAACATTTTCCGGATCAATGGAAAATGAGTTTAATTTTTAAGAAAAATGACTTCTTTACCTCTACCTAAGAAAGTTGTTTTCCGTGAAACAATTTTCTCATTTTCCTTCGGGATAAAACCATCCCGAAGGAGCTTTTCACTATCTGCCTGAGTCAGCTTGCATGGATAGATTTCCGTTTAGGATAAAGTAGAATGATTTTTTTTATTTCCACCTTATGTGAGTGACTTTTGCTTCACTTACACCCCCTTCCACCCAAACTGAAAAGAAATAAATATATGTAGACATAGATATGTATTTTTATATGCATGCATACTTGCATAAATACATAGAACGACATAGTTTTGAAAGTCCGTCAAGCTCGAGTCCTCTCAATACCCGTTTAAAGCCCGCAAAAGCCCGTTAATTTGAGCCCGCATGAAGCCCGCTATGTTGGGCTTTTGAAATTGAAGCCCGCAACTAAATTGGCCCATATCGAATATTGCCAAAGCCCGCAGGCTTTAGGCCCGTGCACACCCCTATGTCTGGAGTTACAAAGAAAGAAAGTTCGCAAAATTTGGGTTACAAATATAATTGAAAATAAATGATTTGATATTGAATTAATTAGTAATAGGATCCACAAACACAACATCCAATTATTTATTATCAACTATTTTTCAGTGTTTGACACCGAAAAATGAAGTCAACGGAAAACATTTTTCGGGTCAATGAAAAATGAGTTTGATTTCTAAAAAAAATGACTTCCTTACCTCTACCTAAGGAAGTTGTTTTCCGTAAAACAATTTTCTCATTTTCCTTTGTTTGTTTTGATTTTACCTTTAGAAAGTTACTTTAATGAAACTACCAAACATCGAAAAATGTTTCACGGAAAATGTTTTCTTAAGATTCACTAAAAATCGAAAAATATTTTCCGGAAGGCATTTTCATTTTTCGAAAAATATTTTTCAAAAAATC